>JASDQU010101329.1:149988-160005 GCA_032191745.1 Picea mariana | reverse complement strand
CATGATATTAGTGAAGAGTATAAATGAGATATATTTTCTTGGTGGAATTCAAACCATGATTGTGATGGTTGGTACATGAATAATTGTCTTTTCTTGGAAGATAACTACTTTCACTTTCCATTTTGATGCCTCTACTCCACATGATGTATATAATGTCTTTGAGGTTACTTACGGGTTGATGATGGCTATTGGTGTTCATCTTGGACAATCTTAAATGGTAATGTTCCTTTCAGCTCCTAAATTGACCTCTTACAACCATGCAGATGATCTTTTGGATTCTATTTATTTGGATCCATGTGACCGTGGTGGGAATTTTGAGGACATACTCGACCATTAGTTGAGCTCAAGAGTCATCATTTGGGTGTCAAAATGAACTACTAGGGATGGGATCCAAGTTTATGGACGAGCTTTTTGGATTACTTTAGCATTGTAGTTAGTACTTGAACATGGGACACTGACTATTTTAGCATGGTGATCATCACTCGTACATGGGACCTAGATTTATGGACGAACTTCTTGGACTACTGGAGCATTGAGACAAACCCTTGCACATGGGACCCTATCTCTTTGGACTACTTCATATTTGTGATTAGAAACCATACATGGGACCCTCATTTATTGTTGTACATCCACACTACAAGCATTGAGGGAAACGCTTTCCAAAGGGGTATGGAATGTTGTGATCCTTCTTAGAGGTGTAATGGGCGGGGGGTGCTGGGAGGGGGGAGAAAGGCCCATTGAACTAGTGATGGTATAGTTATGGTGGTCATTCAATGTAAAGTGGATTGGGTCCATTATGGTTGTTATTATTAAATAAGGCCCACTAGTTAGTTATGATGGAATAAATGTAATGTGGCCTCATTTAAGAAGGTCCACTAGGTATTTAGGATGTGGTTATGATTTAGAATGGGTCGATGAAAACAATAATAAAAATGATGAGCTGATGACATCGTCCTCTGAAGAATCTGTGAGTGAAGATGATGAGCTGATGACATCATTCTCACCAACATATGTCCACTTAGTCACAATGACACATCTTTGATATCCTCCAACATTAAAGAAATCCCCACATCAATAGGGAGTTTAAACATTTTTAACAAGTGTGAGTCATTCATGCATTCTCCTACCTCATTGAATTTCTCTTGTGATCATTCTCACCATTATTCACATAACCCCCACACTATATTCCCCTTAGTTACTCAATAATCCAAATTTAGAAATGACCAAAACTAATGCAACAATGACGAAATAACAAACTTTGGAAGAGAGATAGATGGTTCTAGATAAGCATAGAGGCAAGGAAAATTAGAAAACCTTTAACCCCATGCCCATGAAATAGTTGCCTATTAATTATTTAAGAGCTAAGGCAATACTCCACTAGGTTTTCCATAAAGCAATCAATGGATTGGACTATTTCTTCCTACATGAGGGCACTAGAAAGGAAGGAGATGCTTGAGGGATTGTTGAGTAGAGAAAGGAAACATTTTCCCTTGTGTTGTGTATGGCATGGAAGATATATTTTCCCTTATACTCAAATATCACTCACATAACCACTCTATATATCGTTTCATCTCATCCTTGTTTCATTTTAATTTTCTGATCGGTCAAATTTTAAAGGAAACAACTATTAAAAGACATTATACTAGGGATAGAGTACATGATGGGCAATGATGACCTTTGAATGGGGCCAACATTGAAATTTTTTCAAAATGTTTCTGTATGAAATCATGCATCCTTGAGTCTTGAAACCCTCCCATACCATCAAGGCATGTGTCTAGTATAACCATGTCAAATTTTGATGCATACAGGCACATATTGAAGAAATTTCAATGTTGGCCCCATTCACTCCTCACTATGCGGGGTCAATGCATGACATTTTTGGTGGTTGAATTGGAAGTTCCATGAAATTTCAAGAGAGTTCCAACAAATATTCTACAAATGGAAAAAAAAAAATTTGACAATGAGATGCCCATTATGAACATTGTTGCAAACTATCTGGTAGAAAACAAGACCTCCTTAGTATGTGAATGTGTAGCACATGTGATGCGCAATGCAATGAACAAAGCTTTCATAGTGACTGAAACAACTATTGCATAATGGATAGGACAGGTTTTGCATAACGTAATGCCTATGTAGCGCGCTGAACCGGGCTTGCGTAGCATGCGGGTTTTCTGAAATATGTTATGTAAGAGGAGTGTATCTGATGAAAAAGAGACTTTGCATGGAGAAGGAGAGGGAAAAGGAACTTCATATGTCAATCAAGCACGATTTTAAAATATTGATTGGACCTTTGAAATGATTTGACAACTTTGGTAGCGCCAATCTTTGCACAACGTGTGATGCTTTACAAACCAAATATCAAAACCACTTTGAAAAATTAGTACATACAACATGATGACTGATGATGGCTCCATATTTTTTATAACATGTCATTATGATCCATGATACAATTTGAAACACTTCCCCTAGAACTTTTACTTATGACTTGAATCCTTTGTGACATACCATATCAAAACTTATAGCAACAACCTTAGACTCATGATTAACTATCACACACTTAATATCTCAAAATAGGAATGCATTGGTCTTCCCAAGACCAAGGCATAACTTTGCAAACTCTTAACAAACCTATGCCCCTACCCTGAAAATCAAGATACTAACATGGAGCAAAAAAGTACTTAGATGAGAGAAAAAAACAAAAGACATGGCATAACTAATGAATCTTGTGCAATTTATCAAGTTTTTATTTTTTGATGTTATTGCATGCCCTTGCATGCAGTACTAGATGTAGGGACATGTGTCTTGAACAAATTTTAAAAGAAACAACTAAAAGACATTTTATTAGGACTAGACATGGGAAATAGTGACCTATGAATGGGGCTTAGAGGTCGTGCATGTGGATTTGAACGATGTTACATCATTTGCAGGGAGTGTAGGTCTTATGTAGGGCTTATATGGCACAATGTAGTGTAGTCTATAAGAACAATCTCTATTCCAAACCTCAAAATGGATAGTACCATATCTTTCTCATAAGACAAATATTCTTTGTATGTTTCCTTTGTGTGGCTCAAGCCCTCACACATGATGCATGCCAATGAAATGTAACACTTTGACTCTTGAAGGATAGTACTATGTCACATGCAAATTCTGAACTGACTTAGCTAGCAAATGAACTTGACAAGCCATTATGGCCCAAACATCATTTGATTAGTAGGATCTTCAGAGATTTCAAGAATCTTATCTCTGGAAGGAATGTTTCTTTGGTAGGATCTTGGTAGCTTTCAATATTCTTATCTGTTATCTCTCAGTGCATGAGGACCATCGAGGAGAATTTGAAAAAAAACAAGAAAAATACAATTTTTAAAGGTAAAATCCGACGACAAGGCCAATTTTTTGGGTGGTGTTGGAGGATGTCGTCAGATTTTGGGTTCAAATGTAGTTCTGTTAGAAAAATGATTTTTTATGTAGGGCTTATATGGTGCAATGGAGTGTATTCTATAAAAACAATCTCTATTCCAAACCTCAAAATGGATATTACCATATCTTGTTCATAAAACAAATATTATTTGTATGTTTCCTATGTGGTGTCTCAAGCCCTCACACATGATGAATGAGAACCAAAGATAAATGATATAACCTAAGGTCACCCTCCATTAATTGTATCCCTTGATTATGGCTTAGGCCACAAGAATTATCCCTAGAGCACCAAACAATCTATAAGATCCATGGTCCATGACATTAGGGTTCATGAGCCATGCATTGGACCATAAGCCAACATGTAAGCCCTATATGGGAAATTTTTGTCTTGTAAGTGGGATATGGTGGCCATTCTGAGATTTGTAACATCAGGGATGTTTCTTTGGGCCTAGTCCTTGGACTACATAGGGGATATTTAGCTTATAAGTGAGATATGGTCACCATATTGAGGATTGGTGCATTGGAGATGGCTCTTGGTGCCCATGTAATAGCTGATGGTTATGGAGGGATATGACCAGGAGATGCTGGACGATGTCCAAGTGTCACGAGGACCACCATTCATGGGTAGTTCTAAGATAGTTGGTCATACACATACACATGGGGATTCCAGAACCAGGGGTAGTTACGAGGACACTTTCATTTGTGTTCCAGGATTGGTTGATATCCATGCAGAGGTTGATCTGGTAGTACACCTTGGAAACATGATGATGTAGGTGGATATAGGGGCTTGCATGACTATCCAGAGGCATATGATGATGAGAGATAGTTCACAGGATCATGTAGAGGTGTACAGTGGGATTCAGGGGGATGCATTGGATTGCAGGGAGGAGACATACTTAGTGGAGCATGGAGATTCCTCTCCCTTGCATCAACACATCATTCTAGGAGATCACCCTCACAATAGCAACAACTATATGAGTGATGATGGAGGTATATTGATTGACTTGTAGGTTGTGAAGATACCTATGTTGTACCCAATGGTTGGTGTTCAATGATGAGTACATGCAATTATTTACCATGGGTGCCAGTGGACGAGATTTTGGTCAAGTTCTTGGGATTGACCAAAGCATATGAGACTTTCCATTCCTACATTTGGTTGCAAATATTTATGATAGCCTTTCCTGATGCCTTCATCATTGACAACAACACAGGGGGAGATATACAGTGGCAGGGGACATGGAGAGTTGGTAGGCTGAGACCAACTGACATGAGTGTCTTTATTGCATACAACAGGATAGGGGTGGATCATCAGAGATGAACAGTTGAGGCCTTGGACATGACAAAGAGTATCTTAGGCCATGGGATTGAGAATATCTCAGAGGTTGATTTTCCATGCGAAAATCTCTGATTTTCCACTTGTAATAATCTCTGATTAAGCTGCGAAAATCCCCAAAGGAGGGAAAAAGACCTGGGCAATTTTTTTTGATAAATAGCATATGCGAGGAGGCATGACACTACCAAGTATGCTGGGAAAGGATTGTGATTCCTCTTGCTATTATGAGAATTGCTGAGCAAGTGTGATGCAAGGGGATAACGGCTGGAAAATTTGGAATATTGCTGAGGAGTCTCCAAGTTCGCCCTCATGGATTCATGGTCAGGCTAGGGGGTGAATCGGGCAAGTAGTTTTGGCTGCCCAATTCTATGGTTGGGAGGAACGTGGTTGTTTCCTTTTTCTTCCCGTGGAATGGATTCAGATATGTTGATCTACCCCTCTCTATTTTGAATGGCCATGTTTGATTGATGTCAGGTATATGTTGAGTGATTATATATAATTGCGTTAATGTAAACCTTTCCCTCTCTGTTCTTGGATGTTTTGTGTGTAACTGATATTATGCATCTAATTGTTCTAAATTTGAAATAATTCTTTCAATGGATGACATATTTTGTGGTATTAAATTTACAATCACAATCTAAATTATGGAGTGGTCCCTCCCAAAATCTGCAAGTACTAGGCAAATTTATTTTTATAAGAGTTGAGTTTAAGAAAGCCGATCCATCTACAGGTTAGGTTTAATTTGAAGTCGAAATGATAGGATACTCTGTGTATGTGAAGAAGACCAATCCGTGTAGATATAGGTTTATTTTTGTGACAAAAGTATTAAACAGATCTAAAACTAAGCAAATTGGAATTGAGTAAAATTGTGCTGAAAGGAAACAGGTAGATGCATCGCTAGAATTAAATTTCCAAACAATCTTGCCCCTTAAAGAGACTTCCTGTTTCTTACATTTAATAATTGAAGAGAATATGAAGTAGCAAGAACCAATGGATCACATGGGAACTCATGTATTTATCTAAATATGTGTCTTTCCTTGCTTTGTATGAGTTTTTCACATGCACTAAACAACATGCAAACAAAATACTAGATGTGTATAGAATGACAAAATTCAGAAAGTTAAAGAATTCTGGAAACCCTTTTTTTTTGTTTATCGGATGCTAAAATAATCATGAGAATCGACGCCTTTCGGAGGATTTTTGCTTTCCTTTTTTTTGTTTGAGAATGGTCTACCCCTTTCCTTAGTTAAGGTCTATGACGAATTTAGAATTTACCTTATACATAAAAAAATTATCCTTTTGTGCCCTTCTGTGCGTGTAAAATTCATAAGTTTTTAGGATTTCAGAATTCTGTGAGGTAAAGGGATATTGTATCCTACTACACCTTCTGTATCCCAGAAACAAAGGCAAGAACTCTACCAGAACACTAAATCAAGAGCACCAATAAAGGATAAAGATTAGGGAGTGATGAATATAGTGTGAAAATTCACAGTAGTAGTAGAGTATTCTTTTCCTTAATTTTTCAACAGAAAGACTTAGTCCAACTTTCTTTTCGATTTTCAAAGGTTCGTGCATATTGATGTATGGATTCTGAACTCGTGAAGTTCTGAATCCTGAAACCCCGAAGCTTCCACTTTTCACATTTCAAAGGTTTGGGCATGTTGATGCTTGGGCGCTTGACTCACGAAGTTTTGAACCCCGAAACCTCGAAGCTTCCACTTTTCGCATTTCAGAGGTTGGGCATGTTGATGCTTGGGTGCTTGACTTGCGAGGTTCCAAACCCCGAAACCCCGAAGTTTCCACTTTTCGCATTTCGGAGGTTGAACATGCGAGGCTTGGGCACTTGCACTCGTGAAGTTAGAAACCCAAAACCCCGAAGCGCTAGTCCAACCTTTCAACTTTTTGCATTTTGGAGGTTGAAAATGTGAGGCTTGGGTGCTTGCACTCACAAAGTTCCAAACCCTGAAACCCCGAAGCGCTAGTCCAACCTTTCCACTTTTCGCATTTTAGAGGTTGAACATGTGGGGCTTGGGCGCTTGCACTCGTGAAGTCCTGAACCATGAAACCCCGATGTGATGGACCCACTTTTGTGATTCTAGAGATGTTGTATTTTGATGTTTTGGGGCTTTTGAAGTCGCAGGATTTCGAACCCTGAAAACCCAAAGTACTGAGGCCACAATCTTCCAGTTTTCTTTTCGCGTTTTTACAAACAACGTGGCCCCTTTGTTTTTGTGTGTTCGGTATTGGAAAAATCGTTGAAACACATTTGAGCAATGTCTTTCACAAAAAATTGTAGGAGCACAACAAGAATTATTGGTTATATGAACAACTCTAACATGGTAAAGAATGGACTGGTAGAATCGATGGAGAATTTTCATATGAGACAGAGGTAGGATAAAAGGATAACAGATAACATTATGATTCACCATGTACAGGGCGTGACAAGTACATAATTGGTTGTATTGGAAGGTTTTAATCTAGTTAAACCGATGTTTAGTGTGATGTTTTTTTTAGTTCTGCTTGCCATGAAAACATGCACCTTTAAGTATTCAAATTTTTCATAATGAGACTGTTGTTTTAATTTCATTATGGATATAATTAAATATTACCTTCTCCTATATTCTGAGCTTAAACGCAATGGAGTTTCGTAATAGAATTTTTTTTTTTTTGGTGAT
Organism: Picea mariana; assembly: GCA_032191745.1. Taxonomy (NCBI): domain Eukaryota; kingdom Viridiplantae; phylum Streptophyta; class Pinopsida; order Pinales; family Pinaceae; genus Picea; species Picea mariana. Next base: position 152,580 of record JASDQU010101329.1, on the reverse strand, counting down.
TATGAGGTTCATTACATATGGTATCAGAGAAAAAGTTACAACACTGGGCCTGAACAGGGACACATTAACTGCTTAGTATATATTCTGATTTATGAAAAAACTACTAAATCTTGTGGATTACAAACATAAAGCTTTTCTGTTTTGTGTTGAATAATGGCAACTCAAGAAGGTGCAAAAATCAGGATGGAAGGGAATATGCAGCAAGGACCTCCTGGAGATCCGAGACAGAACAGTGATGGAAGTTCACCCGTAGAGGTGTTGGAAACAATGAGGAACCTTTTTGTTGAACTATAGGTTTTCAAGGCCGACAATGAAAAATTGAAGAAGGCACAGCAGGAACAACAAGAGATAAATGAAGTCCTACTGCGTAGTATAGTAACCAAAGATGATAACCATGAGGAAGAGGTCAGGAAGAGGGCGTCCAAGAATTCTGGTACGAAAACAGAAAATGGAGACAGTTCGTCTGAAGGGACACTTTCAATTGAAGACAAAACCATACTAGACAAAAAAAGAAAACAAACAGACCACCTTGAAGGAGAATTTAAAAAGATCAAACCAGCTACTTTTGATGGAGAATCCAGGATAGGAGAAGAAGTTGAGGCATGGTTGTTGGACATCAAAAAATACTTCCAAATCTACAACTATTCCAGCAACATGAAGGTCAGAATGGCCATCTACAATCTGAAGGGGAAGGCCAACATTTGGTGGCAGGACCTGAAATTGGCCAAGGGATTAAAGGAGAAATAGTTGGAATGGTATGACTTCAAGAAGTATTTCAAGAAACAATACCTTTTTGAAAGCTATTATGAAAGGAAGATGAAAGAATTTTACAAATTACGACTCAGACAAATGACAATGGAGGACCTTATAAATAAGTTTCTGGAACTATTAAGGTTTGTACCGTACATTTGGGAGGACAAGGTAAAGATCCAACGATTCTTAAGCTGTTTACCATAGGCTTACTGGGACAGAATCAAGTTTGACAGCCCCAAATCCTTGAGTGAGGCATTCAGGAAGGCACAAATGTGCTATGACCAGTATAAACAACGGGTAGAGTTTCCAAAGACCTTGAAGGATAAGAAACAAGATGGAATGCACCAACGAAAGAAGGGATACTAGCCAACTCCTTATCAGAATGTAGAAAAAAGTTTCCCAGGGAAGGATTTTCACTCCAATCACCTGAATACGCAAGGTAGTGGTAAACTGGTACGCCTGGGAATGAAGAATTTTGGGGACAACTCCCGCGAGCCATTAAAGTGTTGCGAGTGTGGAGAGCCTCATCTAAGGAGGAACTGTCCATGTTTAATTGCAGCAAACAACACTGCTGTCCACAATTTGCAAGAAGCCTCGACAATGGGAGACATGGGCAGAAGTATGCATCGGATAAATGCATCCATAGATGGTTGACAAGATGACCACTAGTCCTCGGTGGTAGAAATCAAAGATAAAATCCATGACACTCAAATTTTTGTTTTAATTGACCCTGGAGCTACGTTAAGTTGTATTACTCCCGATGTAGAAGAGTTGAATAAACTTAAGAAACAAAAGCACGGAAAATCTTGGCTTGTACAACTAGCAACAGGTGCTAAAAGAAAAGTAGTTAACTTTATTTCTGATCTTGAGTTCAACTTAGATGGTCAAAAGATAAGAACCAATCTGAACATCCTACCACTAGGATCTTATGATATGATTATCGGGATGGATTGGTTGGAACAACACAAAGCAGTACTAGACTATTATACAAAGATACTTAACTACAAAGATAATTTTGGCACTATTAGAACAGCCCAAGGCATACCAAAACCTGTGTCAGTCAGACAAGTTTCAGCGATGCAATTCAAGAAATGTATTAGAAAGGGATGTCAAGTTTACACCATCCAAGTGACGAATCTATTAGAAAAAGAAGATAAGCCCAAGTTAAAAGATTTTGCTGTCCTACGTGAATTCAGAGACATGCTTGTTAATGAGATACCTGAATTACCTCTTAAGAGAGAAATAGATTTCTCCATAGACTTACAACTCGGATCAGCCCCCATCTTGAAAGCACCCTACCAAATGAGTCTACCAGAACTGACAGAATTAAAAATACAATTACAGGAATTGTTGGACAAAGAGTATATTAGACCAAGTGTCTCGCCATGGGAAGCACTAGTCCTCTTTGTGAAAAAGAAAGACGGTACTCTAAGACTATGTATTGATTATAGACAACTGAACAAAGTGACCATTAAGAACAAATACCCCTTACCTAGGATAAATGATCCGTTCGATCAAGTTGGTGGGGCCAAGATCTTCTCAAAATTAGATTTACGATCCGGTTATCATCAAGTTAGGATAAAGGACCAGGACATAAACAAAACAACTTTTCGTACAAGATACATGTTGGAAAATTCAGTGGATAGAATGCAGTGATGGTTGTTGTCATTAATGGAAATAGTGGAGACAGTAGGATAAGAAGGATAAAACCCCGTGGGGATTTGGAAGTAAAAGCTCAGGAGGAACAGCCTTAGAAGTAAAATATCAGGAGGAACAGCCTTGAAGAAAACGCGCGCAGCAAGAGCTTACAGAGGAAAAAGGAAGAAGAGTCAGTGACCG
>JASDQU010101329.1:48397-66208 GCA_032191745.1 Picea mariana | reverse complement strand
GAGGAGGATGAATTTTCAAATGTTTCAAACCCTGCATGCTATGACACAGATAGTGACACTGTTGATAACATTGATGAGTTCATACATGTTGGGAGACGTAGGTGGGATATAGTTGGTTATGACATGGATCCCATCTATGACATTGAGAGTCATTTCCAGTTGTTGCCCTTGCAATTGTCACAATAGATTACTTTCAACCAATGGCAACAAGAAGATGATATTTTTACCCGTGCTCTTCAAAAAACCAAGGATGACCTAATATATTATTATCCTGATGATTTTAAGTATTACCTTGAGATTTTTTATGAGTACCCTTCTAAGCACTTGGACTCTCTCCATGAAGATGATTTCCAACTGCCACTATGCTCAGATTTTGATACAAGTAAGGATATCATATGCCTAAAGAAGGTTTCTCATGATTTGTCGCTCCAGCCACCTGTTATTAATTTACCATGCTTTTCCATTAAAGGTGTGCTTGGGAAGTATATTTTTAATGTTGAGTTTCCTTTTAAGAAAACCCTGAACTCCAAGGGTTGGTTGGGCACTATGTGTTTCAGTCAGTTTTTTAACTTTCCCTTTTTAGTTTGCTAGTCATCTGCAAGATATTTATTGATCCTTTCCTTGACTTCAGAGAGTGAGGATGTCCTAGGTAACCAGTTTACAGGCCCTTTGAGTTAGTTTTCTAAACCTTGTATTTTTCATGACCCTTTCTTGGATTGGATTGATTACTTTCCTCAGAGATGGACTTGGTAGGATTTTGTCCCTCCCACTCGTCGCCATGAGTTAGAACTTGGGATCTCTGACGATATCATATATGTTCTAACCCATGTCATTTTTGTGCTTGATTTATCATTGTTTTGGTTTATGATGAAGCACAAAGGAAGGTATCAAGGAATGCTACTAGATTGGCTTCACTGGTTGTTTGACTACACCAACATGCAACCAACAGGTAAGTACAGGTAAGTGTTTCACTTTCTATTCGCATCTATGATTACTGCATGTACATATATTATATTTGCGGGGTGGCAATACCACCCCACCTTTTATAGATGATGCTTTCTTTTCAAGTGTGAGCAGGTCTGCAGGTTTATGCCAGAGATGATGAGGTTCTCATGCGCTCTACGATGAGCACATGTCCCCGAGTTGGAGCCAGATGTTATCCCCGATCTCTAGGGATAACTAGGAGATCATGTCTCGAGGCCCAAAGGTCCTAGACATGGAGTACCGAGAGAAGAATTGACCTTAGCATGGCCCTGGAGGGCCCATTCTTCGTCTTCTTCACCAGACTTGTCCTGTTAGCAGCAGCAGCTTCCATCACCATCGGCTTGGACTTGCATTAGAGAAGGATCTTTCTCCATGAGGTAATTGGTCCAAGGTATCATGGTATGTGTCGTGTTTGATCATTATAACTTTCTTATATATGCATCAGGTTCCTTACATTTCTGATGACCACTTGGATCTTACACTAATCCACTTGACCATTGTTGGGGGGATTAATGGGGTGTCCTAGCAAGCTTGTATTCATGGGTTTTGGTTGGCCACCAGGGGGGATTTGCAGAGCCATCGTCCACTCCCACCATTCTATCATTTTACATCTTATCTCCCATTCATCCATCCCATTCCCCTAGTTTGGCCATTAGGATGACCTTTTGAGGGTTACACTTTGTCCTGTGGGAAGAAGGGGCTAAAATCCTAGGGGGTAAAAGAAGCTGGTAAAAGATAAAAGCCATAGGAAATGAAACGTAGAGATGCTTCACCCAGGGATCCCTGAGAAGGCAATAAAAGGCCTCTCGATAAGAAACAAAAGGGACCCTAAGAAAAATAATAAAACAAGACCTAACCAAGAGGATGGGAGGTCTCACCACGAGCCGACCCATTATGTACATAGGTATCTAGCAGTATGACATTGCCATCATCTGGTCACCACGCCAGGGCAGTGACCTTTGGTTGCATGGCCAAGGGAAAGGGGGTCTCATCACGAGCCAGCCTTATCATTTCTGCGAAAATACCAGTGGGTAACACTATCAGTTCTGGTCACCACACCAAGGCAATGTCTTCTGGTCAGACCTTGAAGTAAAAATAAAGAAAAGCAATAAATAAATAAAGGTAATAAAGGGGCTTGGAAAAAGTACATCCATGACGGGTACAACTCACCTCCTATAAAGGCACCCACGGACAACACCTACCCCTGGTCTTACTGTGACTAGACATCCCCAGACCATATCACTTCATGAACATGGCTTGAATGATCCTCTATGGAAAATTTCCTTTTCTTGTGGATATTATCCCAATAGGTTATTTTATTTGTTTCTTCAACTTTCTATACTGGATATGTGTAATGTCTTTGGGCTCTTAGAGGATATGCTAGGGATTTTATGCATTTATTTGATAAATTTAATAATGAAATATGATTGACATTGCTATGATCTCGAGGACTAATGAGCCCATGGAGGGCGTAGTTTTTGATGTGCGGGACCATACCCGATGGACAGGTACCAGTGGATCGGTACACATGGGGATATGATTAGCTCGGACCTCCATGTGGTTGAAGATCCCATCATATGGTTGCTGGGATGGCAGAGACAGGACAATGTTGTGATGAGCCATTGCATGAGAAGAAAGAAGGAAGTTCCACCTAGGACACTTTGACAAAGCCCGACCTAGGGGGGATCACCCACTTCAGATGGGACGTTTGCTTATGATGGACAGGACGTCACCTGAGAGAGCTGGGCATTGTCTAGAGCATGTGGCAGTGTGCTGAGGTCATTTGGCACGTGTGGCAGCTTGGAGGAGCCCTAGAAGGGCCAACGTTTGGTGTTTTGGATGTTGTGCTTGCCCAAAAAGGGCCAACGTATTCCTCAGAGGGGCTTGACGTCCCCCTTTTAGCTCATATTATGACATTTTCTAGCAGATTAATGTAAAAACAGTGTAAAATTGTTAGTCAGCCTTGTCGACTGTTTTAATGACCTAAAATTTAATTAAAAGGTCATTGATTGATATAAATAGAGGGCGTTGCCTCTCATTTTAAACATAACACAACTCACTCTCTTGTGAGAGATCTACTTTTAATCTTTGTCTTGGTATTTTGGCTCTTGGAAGTGAGGCGTAACTCTTGATTGGAGGATTTTCTTGGCAAATTATGGTGTTTCTCTCATTGGAAGGTTTACAACTAGGGTTTGATGAGAATTCTTCATGATTTGTAAGTGTATTTTTCATGCAAAACTTCTTGAATGAATGGTTGTAGGTTAAATATCTTGCATTTATTGTTATATTGTTATTATATTGCTTAATCTTGAAACCCTAGGTAGCAAGCACACAAGTAGGTCCTTGCTATATGTCCCCATGCTAGAGAAACTTGTTTTAGCCATTGATTAAGGAAGATATAGCCTATTCGTTGCTACCCTAATCATCCTTTTTCTGAGTTAGCATTTAAACATAAGTTGAACAAAGGTGACGTCCTAGGCCTAGATAATTCTACTCCTAGGGTTTTGACTTTTAGGGTTTGAAGAGCCTTGCTCCCGCAACACTTTTCTCCCTTAGATTTGTGTTTTAAAGCTAGCCGTTTTGCCAAGAATATTTAAAGAAAGAGGAAGGAGCATGAGGCCTTGCTTAAGCAACACCGGAATGAGCATCCTTCCCTTAGGGTTTTGATTCTAGGGCCCTACCATTGTAGCACCATAGAACCTAACTCTCTAGTCTTTAGATTTTGATCCTCCCAAGATCTTGCCCTTGCTTTTGACTCCATAATACCCTAAGGCACTGGTTTTTCTCTCCAACGTTGAGCTTGTTAGGAAAAAAAAATCTTTTAATCTCTCAAAATTTGAAACCCTAACTAACCCTAACGTCTACTAACCTAGCAGAAAATGATGACGTCTTGCCTTTATTAAGCTTTTGATTGATAGAAAATAATGTTGCTTGATCGTCCAATGATAGACATTGATACATTGATAATTTTCATTGGCTAATTTGCAAAACGTTGGCTATCTTTGTTTATTTCACTAACCCTAAAAGAAGCCTGACGTCATTCCTAGAATGTTGACGCAGCTACCTTTGTATATGAGCAATTAATGATATTTAATGCGTTTGATTGATTTACGGATTAAATATTTTCATTAGATGCTATATCATTCCAGTGTTTATTGACAAGTAACATTATATGTCATTGCCATTATTGCAAACATTGACTTCGTCAATATTTACTGCTATTTATGCTCATGTACATTAAATATTGATAGTCATTGATTAATGAAGTATTAACCACTGTTGCATGTACTAGTATCATTATTGTCTTGTCTCACAAGAAGGTGCCTCTTCTATGGTTCTTCTTCATCTGACTATCTCCTTGGCAGTAATCTTTGAAGGGAAAACTTGCCTTAATCCTTTAATCCTTTACCTTTCAAAACCCCAGATTACCAAGGACGTCTCCCTTGGGATTAGCCACCCTAAATAGAAAGAGCCCCCCATCGAGGTGACAGTGGGTGGGGAAGCTCCTGTTACGCCAGTTTGACCCTTGCCCTTCAGCTACTTGACCTAAACTAAAAACTGAGCGATAACAGTGACCAGGGTAGAGTCAAGGTGGGAATTTCTTTTCTTGCTTAAGTAGAAGACCTACAATGGATTCAACCTGGAAACATCTTAAAAAGAATAAAAGGAAATAAATGGGCTTGGAAAAAGGTTGCATTGAAAAAGAAGGTGCAACACACCCTCAACAAAGGAACCCATAAATGAGATACTATGGTCCCTTGTACGTCATGAACCCCATTTCCAAGAGTATTTCCCCCAACCATGTCACTTTTTCCAAATTTATTAGAGAGGCCCCCCCTTGGAAAAAATTCCTAAACTTGAGGTACGATTCACCCAATAGGTCTCCTTTTCAACCCTCCCATACCTAATCTTGGCAAATTGCATAGGGTGTTTGAGCACTTGTTTATTTTGATGAGGTAGTTTTTTATGTACATGATTATATGGCTCTTTTATTGATTGATTTACTCATTATGATTCATTTTACTTGAGATCCTTGGAGGGTGTACTCATTGTCTTTACATGACCTTATTTGGTGGACAGATTTGGAAGAACAAGCCTAGCTTGGGATTCCTTGGGGCTTGAATCTCACAGGTTGTATACCATAGCCCACACATCGGATGATGATGAAATTACTTTGGAGGCATAATAGACAACTTGGAGTATCTCACCTATTCCCTACAAACTAAACGAATTTCCTTTAGAGGCCAAAACATCACCTTTAAGGGCTTGATGTCACCTTGGGGCTAGGGTTTGGTGGTGATTGAAGACACTTGGAACGTTTGGAAGGAGGGATCCATTGGATAATGGAGGAGAGGCTTGGAGTTAATAAAATTGGCCTTTGGAGGCCTAGCTCACCCATATCCAACTCAACGACTTGACCTAAAGTGCCAAAACGTTGCCCCAAGAGGTTGACGTCATGTTTCTAGGGTTTATCCTATGTCCAAATTATGAATTTAAAAATGTTATTTTGGAAAAGTGGCAAGAAAAAGGGAAAAGTTACCCTTTTCTTGTGCTTTACCCTTTGAATATGGACAAACTATGTTTTATAGGATTTGTATAAATAGAGATCATTTCATTTCATTTTGACATCATAACTCTCACAGCTTGGAGAGGACTCTTGGATGAAATTTGTGCCCTACTTGGGAAAAATTTTCTATCTCTCTCGATACTATCTCTAGCTATGGTTTGGTTTGGATATTGGATGAATATTTAAGGTGTTATATTTTTTGGAGGATTTTTCTTTCTTTTATGGTGGATTTTCTAGGTTAAAAGGAGTTTATCTTGTTAATGCTTTGAGTAGGTAAGGAATATTTCATGTTATTTCTTCTTTTCTTGGTCACAAGGTTAATTTTCTAAGACATTGGAGAGTATAATGGCACACAACCCCACTAATCCCATCATATTTGTCTTGCAATAATTTGTTGCATAAAGGAATACTAGGAGGAGTAAAAATTTTTACACCATCCTAGGGTTTTCCTTAGCTAGTCTTGCTTGCCTTGGGGAGTAAAAGGGTTTACACCCCCAAGGAAATAGCACAAATAGATCTTTTATTTTTAAAGAATCCATAACCCAATAGTTAAATTCACTAATCTCTTGCATTGGATAAATAAAATCATTGCATTTGGATGCATAGAATTACGAGATATCAAAATTATTTAAGTTGGAATATTTTCTACATGTTATAATCTTTATTGTGCCCTAAGGGAATCCTATTTTAGCCAAGGATTTCATTTCTGCAACAAATTTAATTCTACATTCCTTAGGGTTGAAACAAACTTCACTTTCTTTCATCATTTACTCACTTTTCAACCATGGAAATTGACTTCTAAACCTAGATTATTGTTCTATTGGTTATGGGATATATTTTTTATGGTTTACTTGTTGATTTTTATGGTTGGAACTTGTTGTTGTAGCAATTGTTTGCTACATACATAAGGATTACCTAACACTTTGTTGATAACTTCATTTGTCAGCCCTAATTTACTATCGAAGTTCATGCTTAAGTATTGGTAAGTTATCTATTTTTTTAGTACTTCATTGTCCAATAATTATTTGACAATTTTGATGGTTAAATATGAAATAACTAGTTGTTTTACTTGTTGATATATATATATATATATATATATATATATATCTGCTGACTATTGCAAATAGGGACAACATGCTTAACTTTCTTGTCCATTGGATTTTTTTGTGGTATCTTGTCTTTTCTTGTGTATTGGGAAGGTACAACCATCTTCTGCAGGTACTAAAACACTTGGAAACCAAAAACCACCTCCAAAGATCATTGTAATTCCACTCTCCACTTAGCAACTTGAACTATAGGGGAATATCTTCATAAGTATCACTTTTAATCTCACATTCCCCCTAGGATCACCTGAGACTCCCGCTTGTGTCAGATTCTTCCTTCGCAGAAGAAAGGGAGGGTTTATATGAGGTGACAGTTGGTAAACTCTGCCACCATTATCTCCATCCAGTGGATTGGGTTAGGATTTTCCCAACCTAAATTTTGTGTGATAACAAGAAGAAGACATAAGTCGTAATCGATGCCCTATTTCCAAAATGAGGGAAGTCGACCAATGTCAGTATACCTTCTTACCAAGGTGGCTTGGTCCATTATTCTTTGAGTACCAGTGCCTACCCATCCAATCTGGGAGCCCGTGAAACTAACATTAGTGGATAGAGATGGCTCCATTATTTCTCTATCCCTGATAGCCTTAGATTTTTTACGGGTCTACGGCTTTCTCGAATAAGCTGTTGGGGGCTTCAATCACTAGGTACCTTCGTATCATTGGTTCTCAAGATAGAGGAAGACAAATACAGGGTTGGACTCATCAATTGTGCACCTTCTCATCATCCAGTAATGTTCTTTGCTGCAGTGTGCCTATAAGTAACTGAACTCAGATTAAAATAATAACCAACAGATTTGAATGGGGAAGTATTAATGTCTAGGAGACATGATTTCCACCTTGGTACATTCCATTGATAAATGTTTTACGAAATTAATGATCACGAGAGTATTTATACATGTCTTGTGGATCACCGGAGCATAATTGCATGTGTTGTCCCATCACTCACTTTCCATCAACTGTTGGGAAGGACCAGTACAAAATAAAAAGAAAAATTAAATGGATCTAACCTAGTACTTGCTTGAAACCAATGTTCGATGTACCTTTCATAAGCATGGTCTACTTCTTCATTTTGATAAAACTCACCCGAAATCCCTTCCTCATCCTCCTCAATTTCCTGCTTGCATGCTTGTTCATTATCGCATGTATAGAACTCTTTAGATGTTAATTTTTCCTTCGCTTCTGGAGGACTGGTTGCATCTTTAATTGCGGTCAGGATCTCCTCTTCCTGAGAAGAGGAGATCCTATCTTTTGCAAGGATCTCAATGAGTAATTCCAAACTTACACTCATTGTAAAATCATCTTAATGAAAATCAAATCCAAATACTAGAAAACAAAATGAAAATGAGTACATGACAAGTGCAAAATCAGTACGAAACAAACTAGTACGAAACGAGTGCAAAACAAAACTAAACAAGTGCAAAATAAAAAGAAAAATTAAATGGATCTAACCTAGTACTTTCTTGAAACCAATGTTCGATGTACCTTTCATAAGCATGATCTACTTCTTCATTTTGATCAAACTCACTCGAAATCCCTTCCTCATCCTCCTCAATTTCATGCTTGCATGCTTGTTCATTATCGCATGTATAGAACTCTTCAGATGTTAATTTTTCCTTCGCTTCTGGAGGACTGGTTGCATCTTTAATTACGTTCAGGATCTCCTCTTCCTGAGAAGAGGATATCCTAGCTTTTGCAAGGATCTCAGTGAGTAATTCCAAACTTACACTCATTGTAAAATCATCTTAATGAAAATCAAATCCAAATACTAGAAAACAAAATGAAAATGAGTACATGACAAGTGCAAAATCAGTACAAAACAAACTAGTACGAAACGAGTGCAAAACAAAACTAAACAAGTGCAAAATCAAATCAAAACTAAAGATAAACATGTACGAAATCAAAAGTGAACTAAGAAAACAAAAATTGATTCACAATCCAAACTTTACACTACGAAAATGAAAAATACAAAAGCACACTTGCATAAAAACAAAATTTGCATGAAAAGAAATAAAACTAAGGAAACACTTGCAAAACGAAAATGCACACAACTGAAAATAAAATATAACTCTAACCCTTTTAATGCCTTCCCGGAAACGACGCCAAAATGTCAAGCGAATTATATGATAGTAATTGCGACATAAATTATCAATCTGGAATCGTAATCTTATGAGATGTATGCAAAGTATATGCAGGGTAAGAGGATTTCTAATCTATGCTAATGATTGAAAACAAACATGTTAAACTACTTTTGTTGAATCTAAATCTAAGAAAACACAAAATATGCAACTAATCTATGAAAGGAAACTATCCTAATGCTACATAAAATTGAAACTAAAACTAAATCTACGAAATCAAATGAGACATAATCTGACTATGAAAGAGAAAACTTAATCTAACTATGAAAGCATGCAATCTAGAATTAATCTATGAAAACATGAACATGCGTAAATTAAATCTAATGAAAGCATTTTAAAAACATCTACAACAACACATGACAAAAAGGTAAACGACAAACCACTATGAGAAAGAAAAATCTTGCATTAAAACAATCCAATACATGACAAATAATGAAAATCACTATCTCAAAACTACAAGGCTATGAATCAAAGCTCAATCACTCTATTCTTCTATTCTCTATTCTAGAGAGAGGCCTCCTTCCAAATGAGGAGAGAACCCGCTTATTTATACATGAATAAAGATAACAAACTCATAATTATAGATCCAATTTTCTCTCAACCTATCCCTTCAAATCCTCCACAAATATCTTAGATAAGATATTGTATCCATGATCTTCTCCTTGAAGTTAGCTTGAATGATTATCTCCAAATCAAAGCTTGAAGATGAAATTCGAATTTGAAGCTAGGTGGTGATTTTTGACCTTGTGAAAATTTTCAAATATGCATGTAGTCATCACAAAACTCATCCAACTTTGAGATATAATGAAAATATGTTAATTTTCTAGTATTTAATGACAAATTCTCTTAAAAATACTTGAAAATAAATAATTTGGAAAATGGAGATATAAACCCATATGTATTATGAAAGTGGTGGAGATTAATGGTTTTATGGAAGGATAAGATAAGAATGAGGTGACAAATGGTGTATGATCAAGGAATAAAAGGTGTATTTATGTGGTCCAAAAAAGATGTTCACATCGGATCCTAGATCCAACATAAATCCATCCATATCATAGCTTATGATTTCAGTTGTCATTTTAACTCCCTTACTGTGCACTTTTTCTTACTGACTTGGCACACATCCCTTTCTGGTAGCAGGGTTGATATAGTTACAGTTATCCCTTCTTCCCCCATACATTTTGTTAACATGTGTGTCAACTTTTTCACTGGATCTAGATCACTTAACAACTTCAAATAATAGTACAATAATTCACTTGCTTTATATTCAACTTTCTCTTCATGACCCATGTTGTGCAATGCTTCTTCTCGTGCCGTGCACTTCATCTCTTCACACATGTGCTGCTCTATTTCCCTTTGTTCATCTTGTTTCACTACAAAGATACGTGTACTCTGTTTCATTTGTTACCACAAAGTTGGGTGAACAAAATCATAATCAAATAGCAATGAAATCGTTTCATATCAAACTGGAATTGATACAATTAAAACAAATCGCAGGCAATTGTTACGCTGCCTCATAAACAGGAGACACGATCGAATCCAAACAAGCTCATTTTCAAATCGACATAACTGTATTGCCATAACAAACAATCCATGTCATGAGTGAATTAAACCAAAACTGGCACGTAAATGTTCACAAACGAAATCATAATGAGATCAATCAGTTGGTAACAGAGTTCATAAGAGTTGTACGATCGTTTGTTATTTCAAATTGGGGCAGACAGAATCATTCACGAAATCATTTCTTGAATTCATTTTGAAACGATTATTACCCAAATTTCCTCATACGAATTTGACAAAAATAACGTAAGTCGGTCTGAGTTAACAAACTCGTTTGAAAATTGAAATTAACAGAGCTACAATCAAGTCTATTTTTGATACGAATACAACTCATAAAATCGATCATACTAACTGAAGATACACAACAATCCAATCAAGCGAATCAAACAGCTGGGGTTTAACATAGTTGTCGTGAATCAAAACCATTCCACGATTCAGGCATAGATATCTTTTACACAAGCTTAATTGAGAATATTGTTTTCATGAAAAACAGAGTCGTTCTTTCCAAATAGGAGCCGAACAGAGTTGTATTCCTATTTTAGAAGATGATATGACACAACATATTAAAAGATCGTAACAACCAAACTCAGGAAATCATTCCAAGAATCAAATCATACAAAACTCAATTAGGGTCTATGTGATCCGACTACAATGAAATCATACCCAATCAAAATATGATCGTGTTCTAAATTTAGCATGAAAACCTCTTGTTCAGATTAGATACAAAACAAATCCAATTGAAAGAAAATCAAATCTGATAAAAATATATCAGTGGCTAAACTGAGAATGAGCAAATCGTGTATCCAAATCAAAACTTCGTTTATTTTTAGCAAAGCGAAAAAAATGTATAGGATGAACAACATTATGACAGAGCCATTTCGAATGATATACAGAGCTATTTGAAAATGAAATTCAAATTATTATATTAATCCTGGTCATTCACAAAACTCAAATGATATCAAAATTCATACATGTATGACGAGTAGACGGCTTGATCATGACATTTTGGAGTTGACAACGACAGTAGCCGATTCAACATTCTTAAAAACAATGGAACCAGTAGTTCTCTGCTTCCTATCAGTTGCTTGAAGTTTGTCTCTTTGGCTGGTCAATACTGCAACTTGATTTTCCAATGATTGGATTTTCGATTGAAGTAGGGGAACATCTATATAGTATCGTTCCAACCACAAATCACATTGGTCAAAGGACGACTGTCTGGGCTTCGAAAATGCAGGTGAGGGTTTGGTTAAATTGCCGAGGGTTTTGTTAGGTAGTTTGATTCCAGGGTAGCTAGGATTATTTCTTAGGCAAGGGAGCAGATTAGAAATGAAATCATAAGGTGGCTCAGAGAACAGACCCTATGAGTAAGGGTACTCACTGGCTAGGAAGAGTTCTATGTCAGAGTCTGAATTCTCACTAAGGACTATGGGCTTCTACTCAACACTAGGTTTAGGCTTATTTCTAGCCATTCTCAAGATAAGCCGAGCGTTCTTTTTACCCTTGGCATCAACAGTAGGGTTTGCCTTGGCCTTTTTTCTCACAGGATTTTTTATAGCCTCAACCTTCTCAGTTATAACGTCTGGTAAGTCAATATTGGGGTCGACCGAGGGCTTAGGAGAGGGCAGTAGGACATGGAAGGGCATGGGTGGCTCGACCTTGGTCTCATTAACCACAGGCTTGTCAATCTGGATAGGGTCTGTATCATCAAAACCATTTCGAGCGATAAAATCTTGCCAGCTATCACCATGGAGACTTAAGTGATGAACAATGATAAGTTTAATTAGTCCATGGTGGAGCATGCTACTATCGGCCTTCTCTCTTTTAAACCTTTTCGACATTTGATACAGCCTACGCTGGAAGTAAAAGGGCATACTCAACGGGTATCCCATAAAATTCATTAACAAATGAAGGTGGTAGAGAAAAATGAGTCCATATCGACCCTCACAGGTCACGAATTGTTTGATCACCATCAAAATATCATGCCATAGTGGTTTAAGCGTGGATATGGGCATACCTCTGTCACAAGATGTGACCTTTCGCGAGACGAACAGTAGCGGCCATGGTACATACTCGACCTTAGAGTTTTAAACCAACGTTGGCCCGAGGATGGTAACCCTGTAGCAGAACTAATAAACTCCTCATTGATTTCCAACTAAATGTCACCCACCTTGGCTCTACAGCCATCAAAAGTTAGGGCGAACTGTTGTGCAACAAATAAATTAAAACCCTCAAACCTCTGCACGAAAGTGAGCCAACCGTTATCCTCCAAGTCTTTCTGGGCATTGTCGAACAGTAGCAAGGCTTGGCTACCGTTCGGCTCGATTCACACCACCAGTGCCATGGAGCCGAGCACACAGTGAACGAGCCAGGGTTTGGATCATAGCATACACAGGAGCAGAGTGCACGAAGGGTTACCCGAGCTAACAAAGGTGAAACAGGGATAAGGGATAGACATTAATGACATCGTGTGAAGGTGGTGGAGCTTATTTCTGCCATGCATAATAGTTATTGCCAAGGTACAACCATTGACGCTTATAGCTGTTCAACCCATTATTGTATAGTTTTTTAAAAATCATATCACTTGCCCAACCAATGAAACAAATGGTAAGTGTATTAATCATTTGCGCAAGCAATGGTTATACCATTGTTTTAAAACCAATCATACAAATTGAAACCAGTGCCAATGTTTTGTTGGACCAAAGCATTGTATCAATTCATATCAAGAGTTTATCCAATGTGCCAATGTGTTTTGAGCTAGGTGTCATATGAAATGAAACATATCAAGGGTCTAACCATAACACTCATATATTTTTATGAAACCAATGGTCAAGTAAATCATATAAATCCAATTGCCAATGAATTACAAATTCAATCACTCATGAAACGAAACTACATGATCAATCAAAGAATGCCAAATGAGTGCAGATCAAAAGAGTTTTGCAAGCTGTATAATGATAAGTAACATGTAAGCTCAATAGGTATATCGACAAGAAGTCTAACAACAATTCAATAATGATTTTAATGCGACTTCTAAAGACCAAGTTTTCACGCTTACAGTCATGAAAACAAAAACAAAGGTAAATGTGCAAATGTCGCAAAAATAAAAGTGTCGTTTATTTGAAAATTGCGACAAAAAATTGATGTTTTCAAAACATTGGTGTAGGTAGCTTATAAGACAATGGAAAAATGTGAATTGGCTACCAACAATGGCGACACACTGGTAGAAGCAGTTATCTCTACCAAAAGGACAAGTTCAGATTAGGACAGCAAAGATAATTCCAACTTAAAAATAACAACCAGAAAATCATGTAAGCATCATCATTTACCAACTATTCCAGCAGTGTTTCAAAAGATGAAAACTGATAACAGTCTTAAGACCAGCAAGTCACAATATTAAAGATAAAATCTCCAATATTGTTGTCATAGACACTGTTGCCAGTAGGCATCCATAGATTCGACAGGGTTGCCACTTAACCCACTCTGACATCTGTATCCTGCCAAGAAGTTCTGGATCAGAATAAAGGACATTAAAGAGGACTCATATTTGCAAATTTTCATATACCCGACATTGCTTCGCTACTAGCGGGCCTGTTCAGTACCCCGGCGAAGTTGTCTTGGCACCATGCATGCATTTACATGCTGCCATCAGACCTGTTCAGCATCTCAGTGGGTTTACAAGCACTTCCCACAGCTCTTATTAACAATTTGTTTTGTTTTGTTTTTTATAGATATATAGTCGAACGGGGTGATGCTGAAAATCATAATATTTCAACATATTTTTTCAGATCTCATCAGAATTTTTAGAACTAGCTTTTATTTAGATCCAGAGATGTTTTATTTACAAAAATAACTTCCTAAGGCAGGGAGACATCTTCTGAGTCATTCCTTTACGGAATAGGGACAGCGTAAAAAGATAATAGATGATCATGACAAGCTTTGCTCAGAGATTGAAATCAGCCATCTTCTTTCAAACAATAGGCTTTTCCAACATAGGTATAAATTTCAGAAATATACCATTGATGTTTATACCCTTTTCTTAGCAGTTATTTTAGCGAAGGAAATTTCTATTGTCTTTGTCTGAATAGCTCAGTGTACAGGTATGTGTATTTCCAAAAACACAAACTGATAAATTCAAAGAAAAATAAAAAACAGAAAGCAAACGAAAAAGCAAACAAAAGCAAAATATGTACATGATATACAAGGGTAGTTATCAAGTAAAGTATCTTTTCAAGGCTTGGCCATTCATCGGGTAGGTGTCAGGTTGCCCTTCAATATTTTTCAATCGAAAAGAACTGGGACCCAACTTTTCAGCAATTAAAAATGGTCCAAGCAACAAATTTTGAAATTTTGTGTGCTCTCCCTTTCCCTCGTGTGGTTTGTCCCATTTCAGGACGAGGTCGCCTACTTCAAAATTCCTATCAGAAGCAGAGTTAGAATCGAACCAGCTTTTAACCAATTGTTTATGTTGATCTAACTTACGTTTAGCTTGGTCTCTTACCTCTTCTAGCTTCATGAAAGCGTTAATTCGGCTTTCCAAAGGGGGACAATCTTCTTCTTGGACTTTCTGTGACAACTAGAGTGAAGGAAGAAGAATGTGAGGTGGTAGAATTGCTTCTCTGCCATAAACGAGAAAAAAGGGGGAGTTACCTACAACAACTTTTGGCGTTACCCTATCAGCCCATAATGCGTTTAGCAGTGCATTGTGCCAATTTTTGTGATTTTCAACCGCCATTCTCTTGATGATTTTGATCAAGTTCTTGTTTGTTGATTCTGCCAATCTGTTGCCCTAGGGGTAATAGCTAGCAGAATAATTCAGGTTAATTTATTTTTCCAAAGTGAACTCGCTCATCTCAAGAGAGGAAAAGTAAGAAGCATTATCGAATACTAAACAGTCAGGGATACCAAAACGAGTGATAATATTCAAATTTAGAAAGGCAATTACTTGACTGGTGTTGACGGTTCTTAACGTAGAAGCTTCAGACCATCGGGTAAAGTAATCTGTGGTTGTCACAATAAACTTGTGCTTTTGCAAGGATGGAGGGTTGATTGGACCTATGATATCAAGGCCCCACTGTTGAAAAGGAGAATCTACCGAAATGGGTTGCAAAGGAAAGGCTAGTTTTTGTAACCACCCTGATGCTTTCTGACAAATGACACATTTACGACACAAGGCATGGGCGTCTCTGAAAAGCATGGGCCAGTAATAACTGGCTCTTAAAACCTTATGAGCAGTGGTTTCACCACCAAAATGACCACCAGCTTCTCCTACATGCAACTCTAGCAAGACTTTTTTTGCTTCGTCTTTTTCAAGACAGCGCATCAGTACGTCGTCAAAACTCTAACGAAACAGGATACCATTAACCAGATGAAAGGAAGCAGAATTTAATCTCAGTGCTCTTATTTTAGCAGGGTCGAGGTGATAGGGGGCTGACCCATGTTCAAGACAGAATCTTATATCGTCGCACCAAGGACTAACAGGGTTTTGCGCGCAACAGATTAGACTTTGATCGCGTTGTCCTAGGTTTGGCGTATCGTTTTCTTCCTGTTGTCCTGTTGTTGAATAAAAAACTAACTTGCATAACCCTTGGCCTCTCACTAACTGAGATGGGGTGATTTCCAAGTCATACTCCTTCAGGGAGGTGACCCAGTTAGCTCTCTTTTCTCCTAGTTCCTTCTGCACTAACAGGTTCCTCACGGCTGGGTAGGGGACAATGACTTTCGTCCTTGACTGAAAAAGATAGGACCAGAAGTGCTTAACTTCTTTGAAAACAGCGTAGGCTTGTCAATATACCACTGGGTAATTAAGTTCATCTCCTTTGAAAGCAGAGCTCATAAAGGCAATGGGTACTTCATTTTTTTCAGCATTCTTTTGGATTAGGATGGCAGCATAGGAACGGTCAGAAGCAAAACTGTAGAGTGTAAAGTCTTGAGAAAAATCTGGGCTCATGAGAGACAGAGCGTCTATTATGGCCTTCTTTATTGCATTAAAAGCTTGATTTTCTAGGGGTCCCCAGTGATATTGGGTGTCTTTCTTAATCAAATTCTGTAAGGGCTTGACCATTTCATAGAAACTAGGGACGAATCTTCTCACGAAGTTAATCTGGCCTAAGAAAGACTGCATAGATTTTTTGGATGTAGGAGGGGGGAGTTTCATGATGACTTGAGTCCTTTCAGGGTCAATAATCATCCCTTCACCAGACACAATAAATCCTAAGACTTTACCCTATTCTATTGCAAAGATGGATTTTTTGGGATTCAAGGAGATGCCGTATTTATGACATCGCAGTAGGATGGCTCGTAAGTGAGCTAGATGATCATTTTTGTTTTTAGAAAATATAGTCACATCATCTAAGTAAACTAGGACAGACTGATTGATTAAGCCTCGAAAATCAATTTCCATTGCTCTCTGAAAAGTGGCATCGACATTAATCAATCCAAAGGGCATTTTGCGATAAGCATAAGTGCCCCACAGAGTACGGAAGGTAGTTTTAAGTTGGTCTGGTGGAGACATCAGGACTTGGTTGTATCCCAAGAAACCATCCAGTAAGGATAACCTCTCAGAACCAAATACCTATTGAAGGATCTGTTCCATGGGCGGGACATGATAGTTGTCTTTATTAGACGCTCTATTAAGGTTTCGGAAATCGACGCAGAGTCGGATTTCCCCACTTTTCTTCCGGACTGGGACAAGGTTAGAAACCCACTGAGTGTGCCTAACAGGAAAAATTATCTTAGCATTTAGGAGCTTATTCAATTCTTTTTGAACAGTCGGTTCGATCTTGGGGTGCATTTTCCTCAGTTTTTGTTGAAAGGGTAAGGTTTGGGGCTTCATCGGGATGACATGCTGTATGATGTTAGGGTCGAAAGTTTTAAGGTCATCATACGTCCACGCAAAGACATCTTTAAATTATTTGAACAATTTAATAAATGCAACTTTTTCTTGTTGAGAACATCCTAACCCTAGATTAATGCACTGAGGATTTTCATTAGTTCCTAAGTTCACCTTTTCATAAGATAGTGAGGAACTATTGGTTTTATAGTTGACCGTATTTTTAAATTTATCTTGAAGATCATAAAAATTCTCTAATCTAACTACAGATTTAGGGATCAAGTTTACCATATCCGATGAAGATTCAAGAGTTCTCGGATCTGGTATTACCGTGAAATCGCGCAAATTGTCATCGTGCGTGTGTTCATATATCACCGTGCCTTGAAAGGTTTCTTCCATGTGCAGAAAGTTAATAATCTGTTGATCGTCGTCAAAGACTCTCCAGTTCGTGATGTTGTCGAGGACGGATGGCCGAAATAGCAGCTCAATAGAGAATGCATCTAGGAACAAGCCTTCTGCAGGAAGAAGTTTAGAAGCTACATTAGCTAATAAATCTGCTTCAGAGTTATTCAATCTAGGAATAGAATTTATATTGAAAGCGGAACATTTATTCATTAAATTCCATACCTCA
>JASDQU010101328.1:190658-202643 GCA_032191745.1 Picea mariana | reverse complement strand
TTGTTCCACAGCTTGGTCTCAGGGATGAAAGACTCCTCCACACCATTCTAGTCTCAGGGCCAGTTTATCGAGGGAGGTTCGATCCAGCTTATCCTGAGGGCCTAGGGCCATTCCGACAGTTGGGTTTTGTTTGTAGGGGCATGACCATCATTTTGAGGTATTTTCTGGAGGGTTATCATCATTCTATATTTGTCTACAGATTGGGACATCGTGGAGCCATTGGGGACATCCTGTGATTCAATAAAACTCAGATCTAGGGAGATCTGCTTGAGATCTGAGCTCGAAACTTCCCCCACGGGATTCTCATAGGCCGATCTATATTCTTGGAGAGTTTCAGAGCATTTGGAGGCCTCTTTCATCAGGGCTGAACCAGCTAGGGTTTCAGTCATCCAGTGGGGCACCCCATTCAGTGGGAAATCCAGATCTATGGAGATTGAGAGGGATCTTGGAGATTCAGGCACTTGGGTTATTCTTACCATTTCCCGATCTATATTCTGGGAGATTTTCAGAGCATTTGGAGGCCTCCTTCATCAGGGCCGAACAAGCTAGGGTTTCATTCATCCAGTGGGGCACCCCATTTAGTGGGAAATTCAGATCTACGGAGATTGAGAGGGATCTTGGAGATTCAGGCCCCTGGGTTATTCTTAGCATCACTCAATCTATCAATTGGCATATTTCTTAGGGTGATTGGACACTTTTGGTAGCAGGGCCGAGTTATTGAGGGTTTCAACCTTCTATTGGAGCGTGGCATTCTTCAGCTGGAGAGTTTGGCATTCAGATCTACTTGTATTGATATTCATTTCTCATTCAGCCTTTGGAGGCGTTATTTTGTATTAGTGGGAGCATTTTGTAGCAGCTCATCTCTATTGCTTGTACGGCCATCTGAGGTTTATGCCAGATCGGTCATCTATTGTATTGATCTTACATTGCTCATAATAAAAAGGTCAGATCTTTTCTTGTGCTTCTACATCTTGAATATATTATGATCTCCATGTGTTGATGAATCTTGTATGCACTTAATAACTCAATAAATTAGTAGTAGTTAGTGATTCCAAGAAAGAATTTGGCTTGGGATCATTACAGATCTCAATTGTTGATCATGTATGAACCATCAGAGTCAGTGGTCAAATTGTCCTCCTTTAAGTCACTCCGATGAAAAAGGCCCAAGCAAAAATCTGGACAGTTAATCGAAATAAGGCGAGATCATTTCTCAGCCAAATATATCCGTAGGGTATTGTCTAAGTGAGGCTAAGAGGGAAGGTGACGTCTTGCTAACATCATTCTGACGGGGAATGTATACGTACCCGAGGATAATACGTGGTATCATGTATTTGGTCGAAGGAATTAGGAGTGGGTCCTTGTTGAGCTCGTACCTTTGAATGGGAGATTTAATTATCGAGTGTAGGATATGTGGGTGGAGATATCTCCATTGTTGATCAGATATTAGGTTGTCGAAATGCTTGTGTGTGGGGTTGATGAGGGACTTTGATGATAGAGCTCCGAGAATGAACCCAAGTTGTTACATCAATAGGAGTGTCTACAGGAAAGGATATGAACCATCGGATCCAGAGTAGTGTTTTTCATTAGAATTTGGTACCTGGAGTAACCTAGGAAGTTGAGGTGTAGACACTCCGATGGTAAGGCTCTGAGGGGTGATTTTGACCGTAGATTAGGTAGAGTACAAGAAGAGACCTCAATCGTTGGACCTATGATCCTTCCTAAAGGAAAATAAAGGAGTATGATGACGTCATGATGACAGGTAATATCAGCGTGGAGGCTTACGTGTCCCTTGGGATGATGCATGGTGATAGTTGAATGGTTGATAGGATGAGTGTGGACCCTGTTGAGAGAGAAGGGATTTAAATTTGTACTTTAATTAAGGGCTCAAGAGGATAACATTGCTAATGCCACGTGTCGAGCATAGAAGGTGCCACATGGTGTAGTGATTTGGCACCTGTAGGTGAGCTTCTGTGGGAAATATGGATGCCATGTGTCAAGTGGCGATGGTGCCAAGTGTCATGAAGAGATGACGCCACGTTTCAAGAGGATTAGGCACACATGTTGGATTACTGAGAGGGGGGGGGGTGAATCGGTAATGAGAAATTATACCAATTATTATTCCTTTAAACAACAAATTATATTCTTTTACTTATTCAACCATGTTCATTTTCTCATCATCAAGATATTATTGTATCATAATCATTAACATTCATTAGTGCATAATAAACAATAAAAAACACATCCACACAATGCACAATACACCAATATTTACGTGGAAACCCAATGTGGGAGAAAATCACAGAATGTTTTTCTTATGAGTCAAGAATTACATTCAAGGAAACACCAACTTCCAATTCTCTAGCTACAACTGGAAGGAGGCTTTGACCCCCTAGTTTATCAGACTACAACCTGAGGGAAGCTCAAACTCCCCAATTCTCTGGCTACAACCAGAAGGAGGCTACAACCCCCTATGTTCTCCAGCTACAACCAAAAGGTGGCTACAACCATCTATCCTTTACCCATCCAACCACCCTGAAATATAAGTAGAATGATGGAACCACTGTCACAGTATCACTGTAAGATATACTTTTGTAAACCTGTACCAATCAACCTGCACCAAACAACCTGTAATCGACCTGCACCAAACAACCTGTAATTAACATGTACCAATAACATGTAAACAACTTGTTCCAACATGTACCATGCATCAACCTGTACCATAAATAAGTGCATCAACCATGCACCAAAACTATACAAATAACCTAACCTGTCCAAAAAACCTATCACAACAACCTGTCTTATAAATATTATCAACCAAATCAGATATACTCACCAAGATCAATCACCAAGACAACTCTCAACCATATTCACAATATCACCAAGATGTGCATCAACCAAGCATATCATAACAACTCATAATCATCACCAAGATCAATATGTGTTTATAATAATATACCAAGACAAGTATGTTATATCATCCATAAACCATGTGTCAACAATACTACTAACAAGTGCCTCCAACCTTGTACCAAGTATGTACCAATCATGCATCAACTACACATCAACTATGACTCATCAAGATGTACCAACATCATCAATTATAAACCTCATGTATGTGCCAACACATCAACTACTTGTCTCAACCATGTACCTCAACCATATACCAAATATATATACCAATATAACCATCAAAAGTTCTCTAGCAATACATCACACTATCCATAACCAAATACCATAAACCCTTACATAAAACCATGTGCCATAACCTCACTTTTATGTAGCCTCTAGGATGTCTAATTCATAAGCCAAACAT
Organism: Picea mariana; assembly: GCA_032191745.1. Lineage (NCBI taxonomy): Eukaryota > Viridiplantae > Streptophyta > Pinopsida > Pinales > Pinaceae > Picea > Picea mariana. The sequence goes on along the minus strand of JASDQU010101328.1, from coordinate 199,330 downwards.
ATACCAAGACCACTAACAAGTGTCTCTCACAATGCACCACAAGATATGCCAATAAATCAAACTAAGTGCACTAACAACATACTTCAATAGATCTGCCTCAAAACCATTCTACAACAATCCCTAAACTTCCAAGAGAGCATCCAACAGACTTACAAGAAAAACCCTCATCCAGATTCATAAGTTCAACACTACACATATGAAAATCATACATTTTTTCTTCTTATAGCATTATGCTATCGCGGTTTTGCTACCGTGATTTTTCTGCCGCACTTTTTCTTCTGTGGTTTTTCTGCTGCACTTTTTCTACCACTATTTTTATGCTGTGATTTTCCTGCAGCAGTTTTCCTACTGCACTTTTCTTGCCGCACTTTTCTCTATCAATAATACCTGCCCAAATAACCTTTCACAAAATAAATATTCAATGATATTCAATAGGTGCTAATGGGAGAGTCTTTCTCTCTTATTTATACTTCCATGTAGCTTCCTCAAGGGATTACCTTCTAACCAACTTAACCCACTTTATTTCTTTTAGGGCTAACCCACTTCTAACCACTTGTCCACTTAACTTAACCACTTTGTCCCCTTAATTTAACCACTTTCCACAAATAGTAAGTTCTACACTCCTAGTTGCAACTAACTTTATTATTTAATTAATTTCTTTTGCAATCGCTTTGACTTATCCATAAATAGTAAACTCACCACTTCTTGTTGTAACCACTTTATTATTTAAATAATTTCTCTTTGCAACCACTTTGACTACTTTATTATTTAAATAATTTATCTTTACTCACAACTTCTTGTTGCAACTAACTTTTCTATAATTACTCAATTCATAACTTTGTTTCCCTTAACTAAGTTCTTGTTGCAACCACTTTATTAATTTATTTGTTTCTTGTCCAACCACTTTGACTATTCAATCTTTTCATCACGACTATACCATAATTACCAAACTCACAACTTCTTGTTGCAACTAATTTATTTTTAATTATTTTCTTAATGCAACAACTATACCCATGATTAACTCCTAGTTACCATCAATTTGACTAGTACACTTCTTCTAGGAGATTCTAGAATAATTGAATTCTTTGACCTTCTAGGGGCTTCTAGATAACTCATGAGGGTTCTCTAACTTCATATGGCCATAACTCTCTAACCGTGAGGATTTATGTGGCTTTCCACATATACTATCCATCTAGAATATTCTTACATATAAATTCATTAATCTTCATGCCTTTATACCTCAAAAAGATTTGAGTCCCTTACCCATGCCTTTGTGCTACCAGAATTCACTACTGGACTTCTCCAAGGGTTGACATCAATCTACACTAACACTCCCCAAGGGTTGACATCAATGACAACCAACATTCCATACCAATTGTCCATCAACCTAAGCTAATTTTCTGACAACATGTAGGTGAAAATTTGAGAAAATTTGGGTCGTTCGTCGAAGTTTGAAAGGTCGAAAAGGCTATGTGGTGGTCAAGAACACCAATGAAGACAAAGGAATCAATGATATAATGAGATTCGTTGATCAGTGGTGGGTTGGAGTTAATATCCATCATATATTTCTGAAGAACCCCTTGTAGGTTATAGAATGGACGACGATGTCATGAGTGATGTGGCATGCCAGCTCATCCGGAGGAGGACAACTGTCAATACCTGGTTCGTCGTAAGGTCAAGGGTGGGCATGTTCGGTCCAGACCATTGGATGGTCGTTTTCAATCTCTTATCATCATATGTATGAGTAGAGAGATACAAACCATTCATCATGAATTGAGGATGGCAAGGATATGTGTTGGCTAAGAATGTCAACGACGACGAAGGCATCGCCCGCCCCCCACCCTTATTTCTTCCTTTCTTTATTTATTTCGGGTGGGATTATTCCTCATTTTATGGGAGTCGTTATGTACGTAATATAACATATGTAACAATGAGTAGCTACTTCTACTTCATCTATCTCCCCATTTGTTTTTTTATTCATTCATTTCGTATTTCTTGATTGAATAGGGTGGAAGCCTTGGAGGAATTAATAAGGGGCCCTGTTGTTTGGTAGATGCCAATTTCATTATGCATGTAGCAAGTCTCCTCAGCTAAGGGATATTGTTGTATCAGATAGGGGTTTATCAGCGACACGATGAGGATCGTTGGATTTGTGGGCCAATGAATCTAGTCTGTTGATCCAGGTGTAATGTTGTTGGAGCACAAAAGAATGGAAGAGTGGGCGTTAAGTGTAATTTCCTTTAGAATCGTTGAATCAATTAGAGTTGTTGGATGAGCAGCGTGAGGACCGTCAGATCTAGAAAAATCCCACTTAACGGATCATCATCGTATCTTTTGGTTGGGTCTTTAAGACCAATGGAAATAAAATACTGACGACGACGACTAGAGGTTATGTGGGATTGGAACCAGGGTTCGACGAACCATGTGTCCAGCACCATGTCAGAGCCATGGATGTGCCACATCAATTGAAACTTGTGATAGGAAACCATGTGGATTCCACGTCGCAATGAGGTGGCACCTGACCAATGAGGTCCAAGAACTTTGGAAGGCCATAAATTTTTATTCAGAGCACGGTTTTGAGCATGATGACAGTCATTGGAAAGCTCTTGATGAGAAAAAGACGATGGTACCCTCGAGAAGCGGTTTAGAGATGATTGAAGAAAATCAAAATTTTAATACCCCGTCCCTAAAATGAGTACTTAGGGGGTTGGGTGGGTTATAGAGTGGTATCAGAGCAGGTTACAACACTAAGCCTAGATGGGCCAAAGATCAGTCAAAGGAATGGTATAATAAGACCGAGATGAGCCTATTTAAAAGAGATTCTCTGCAATAAAATTCATGTTCATTATCTGCACGAGTTCTTTGAGGAGGAGGATAGCGAATTAAAATTGTGCCTTGGAAATTCTTGTTGGATTTCAGCAAAGGGATTATATTGTCCCTTGTCAAACTGATAACTACTCTTGCAAGAGTAGGAGTATGGTGAAAAACATTAGTGGTAAGACCTAAATGCAAAAAGGGAAGAAGTGGTAGAATCCTATTATAGGATTGTACAAATCTAGGAAATGAATGAACCAATGATTGCATCACTACCTGAATATATGAGTTGAAGATCCTTGACTATTATAATGGTTTTCTATTAAGGACCCTTGTGGAATTTAGTAGGGATTGATAGGACCCTTGGCAGTATTAAGTATTGCTTAAATAAAAGACCAAACCTTGTATGTGAATTTCCTCGTGGGTAGAACACTGATGGGAAACTTTTAAGGGCAGTTTTTTGACTTGTAATGAATGAAATTTTGTTTCTGGAACAATCTAGTTAATCAAAAGAAGAAATAGTTCATTGGACTATTTCCAGTCCTCATAAAAGAGGTAAAATGATATGAACATTGAGCCAATTTGTGAGCTCATGGTTGAACTAAAGGAAATGTATATACCTATTGACTTAGGTACTTGTTATGCATGAAAATGCAAGATGTGGATGTGTCATAATGCATATGGTAACAAGTAAACGTGTATATAAACATGCAAATAGAAATTTTATAACCTATGGTGGGTGAGAAACAATGGTCATTGATGGACAAATTTGGTCAATAATAACCCGATGTCAGCAGGAAAGATGACATAATCAACAAAAATGTCGATAACGATGTTTTCATACAGTCTTATGAAGATAGGACTGTAAGGGTTAACGAGAGACCGATACAAGGTCTGATAAATAAAGTGTTGAAACACTTCTAGATGACCAATGGGTCAGATTTTTATCCAAAGGTGGATATTATCCATACAGGTATGGCTTGGTAGGAGGGGGGAGTCGGGAAAAAAATCCCTCTGCATAGGTCTATTGACCAAGAGTGAATTGAGGCATGAAGGGAGGTTAAAATTGTTATCTTGTTGTCTTAGGTAATGTTGTAAATTGTCTAGTCTATGAATTCTGAATTGTGAATTGCTTGAATAGAAAAAGGGCGAGAATGGCATCTTGTTGGTTGTTTCCATGAAAGAAGGAAACCTAAGTATAATTATGCATGTGAAACTTGTCAATTTATTGGTTGTAAACTCTCAATAGAAAAGGATGATATTGAGATTAGAGAAGGGAATAGGAATGATATAAAAATGTGTGAGTGTAGGTATGAATTCTTGAGTAAGTGGGAATTAAAGCAAGGAGAGTTTTTTCCAGGACTGAATAATTCCATGGATGTAAGGTTGACCCTATGATGGAGGGTCTGAATATTGTGTTTAAAATAATATCTTGAGGAAGTATGTCATTCCTCAAAAAGAGTTCAGATGAAATGATAAAAGAGCAATGAGCAAGAGTGATCTTATTTGTTGGTTGTTATCTTGTAAAGAGGGCAGCATAATTATGATTTTGTTGGTGAGACTGGTCGTGTAAGTGACTATAAGGTCTCATCAAAAATGGAGGATGCTAAATAAATGTGAATGAACGAGGTAAAATAGTGCAAATGATGCAAACACACACACACATACCTACTTAAAAGTATAATATGAATACTTGATCAAGTAGGATGTGAGGCAAGGAGTGTGCTTGCCTATATTGAATAATTTTATAGAGGCATGGATGACTCTGTTTTAAGAAGTCTTTTTGTTTTGTTTGAATAACTAACCTGAGGAGGATGTGTTCCATTTCCTTGGGAAAAGCTAGTGTAAATTGTTGAAAGGATAAATAAGTAGGAACGCTATGCTCTCATAATAAAAGGAAACATGATTATGCCTTTGAACAATCATGAGTTAAATGATTTTAAACTAAATTTTCATGTGAATTATAAAGTGTTCCTATGGTAGACACACAATATGTTGAGGCAAGTGGTTAAGTGCATGTAAGCACACTGTGAATACAAGATGATTAAATAAAGGTATTGGTTTGATTGCATAATAAGAATGCATATGTATATTCTTTATGGAATATCGGGTAAACCTCTAAAATGATGAGGTTGGAGATGACTCGGGATCGAAGTCATTTCAAATAGTGATAGATATACAACAAGAGAGTTGCATGATAAAAAATTTCCATGTGGAGGAACTATGTAAAGACTATGTCAGAAGAACATAGCTAATACCTTGATGATTGTTGAAATTTTGACAATGGACTGCAAAGTCTATTCATATAAGAATCATGGGTTACATTATAAAATGTAATGCATGAATGAAAGGCTACCAAATGAACGAGTGACCATTCTGATGTTTGAATGGAAATGTGAAGAATACACAAGTTCATAATTCATTGTGAACAAAAATCTTGTTGTTGTAGCATGTTGAGGGATTCAAGGAGGATTTGATTAAGATTGCTCGAAGAACATAGTAGATAGGTCCCAGGAGGGATAAATTCTAAAGGAAAAGAAAGAGAAAAGAATTAATACTTTTCTCACTATGAAACTCTGAATAATAAGACAGAGTTGTATGCTTTAAAAGGAGAGTTGTGAGATTAAGTACAGCTGGTAATTGAAAGATGAAATATTAAATTTGTTTGAATGGCCTTGGTTAATCCATGATATATAAAGACAGTGAGACCTTGAAATAACTCAGTTGGACTGAAAGTTCCAGGCTATGTAGAAGGAGTTGGAAAAGGGAAGAGTCCCTTAACTCATTTCCTAATTATTATTATGTTTCTATGGGATGAGAGACCAATTTTTTGTTGTATGTGAATACTTTGGGCATGAGAAACGATGATGGATGTATGAATGTATAAACAACTAAAAATATGATTTTGTGTACACTTGTGAAACGTTGAGGAAAATGAGATGGGATGCATATAGATGTGCTAGAACATATCTGAAAATGTTTTGTTAAATTAAACAATGTGGTACATGAATTTTATTTTACATGACATCTAAGGTCAAATGTGAATGTGGCAATGTATTTCATGTGTAGGATATAATTGGAGTTGTTGGGAAAGGACAACTGCCAATGGTGAATATCATCAAACAAAGGAGAAATATAAGAAGGTTGTTGTCGAAGCTTGTTGAAGGGACTTTAGAAGTCCCCTAGAAACAACACTAATGAGGTAAAATCAAAGAAGGTGTTAGCAGGCAAAACATGTATAAAGGTGTTCATTCCTATGTGGCATAAGGTATGAAGGGATTGGGTAAGAATCCCTTCTGAATTTTTTTTATATCTTTATGATAAGCATGTGATTCTAAGTGGTTGATTGTAGGCCATTGATATCTAGGCAGGGTATAATTTGGAAAAGAAAAACCTGAAGGAAAGAGGAGGGAACCTCTGACAGTCTAGGATGTTTAAAATCTCTGCAAGAAAATTCATAAACAAAATATCATGAATGCAGTGACCAATCGGGAATGATTGGGAACAATAGTGTTCATAAGAAACACATTAAACTGGGTGCATTGAGAAGGCGTATGTTTGCAAAAAAGGGAAGGTAATGGGTTTCCCATCATAGAAGAAGGATCTTCCAATGATCTACAAAGTAGTACGATGATAAAAAGAGGAGTTGGGTGGCAATGAACGTTGGCACCGTGATTACTAGAGAAGAAAGAAAGTTTGGATGCATCCATATGAAACTTTGATTTCATAATATATTATGTTAATTTGAGGACTGTAATCAATTTAAAACTGAAAACACAGTCCTGCTATAATAATGAATGTGGATGGATAATCCATGTGGTAAGAGGTTTACTAAGTTCCAACACACCATGACAAGAGTGCCTAATATGAAAAGGGTGATAATCAGAAATCAATGCAAGGGTGCATTGTGTGCATGAATGTGACCATGGACATTGGCACATTAAATAAAATTCATTTAATGTTGAATTTCATTTGGAAAAGTTTGGTATGTTGAAATTATGCATATGTGAGGAATGATGTTTCCTTTCTTTTTGGATAAATGTGATGCAACTGTTAGTCTACACAAATTAAGAATTGTTTGTTATGTCCTTGTAAATTTATAATAAGAATATATGTATAAGAAACTAACAATTTGTTTGGTTGTGTAAAGATTAAATTGCAGGAAGGAGGGACTTGGAAATGGAAATATTGTAAGCCCATGAGGAAGACCAATGCTTTCCGGTTGTATAGAGCCAAATTGTTATGAGAAGGAAATATCATGCTTGTGAATTCTCGTTGTAAGGTACCAAATCTATTATAATAGTTGAAAATATAAATATTGCAGAGAATAATAGTGGAACAACACAATAGATAAAACCACAACACCAAAATAATACCTTTATTGATAGGAAACATGTTCACTTGCCTCTTCAACGGGGAAACCTCCAAAAAAGTGGCGCTCTATTATAATAATTCTGGAGACAAGACTTCTCATACCCTCGACTCCTATTTATACTATATATATCTACCAAAAGAACAATCTAGAGGAATATATTCTAGAAATGGAAGCATCTATTAGGTCTTATTACATTTGACTTATTCTTTTTTTATTAATAGGCCTTATTAATATTGGCATTTATTACATGGAAAAATATTATTCTACTTACATGAAGGGTTAGGTAGGTTAGGTCCTTAACATGATCTCCCCCTTAAAAATATCCTTGTCCTCAAGGCTTGAGATGAGGAATTTTTTGCAGAATGGTAGTTGTCTCCCAGGTGGCATCTGTTGGAGTTGTATCTTTCCACTGAACTAACACTTACTTGATGGTGCGTTGATGGAGACAACGCTCACATTTTTCTAAGATTGTTTGTGGCTGCAACTAGATGGAGCATTCTTCATCCAAATTGGGAAGACTAGTTTGAGTTTGGAACTTACTTCTAATCACCTTCTTTAAGTAGGAGACATGAAAAATAGGATGGAGCTTAGAATAATTGGGCAAAGCTAATTGATAGGCCACATGTCCCGCTCTCTTAAGAACTATGTAAGGACCATAAAATTTGGGCACCAACTTCTGAAAATGGTCAACTTGAGTCAATTCTGCTTATAAGGTTGCATTTGAAGAAACACATGGTCCCCTTCAGGAAATTGGCATTCTGAGAGACCTTGATCTGCTTGTTGCTTCATGAGATTCTGATCTAGGACCAAATTATCTTTGAGGGTAAGGATAATAGCCTCTTGAACTGTAAGAGTTTGTTCAGCCGCCTGAACCTTCGAGATGTTGGGAATGTATGAGAGAACCGAAGGTGACTTTTGTCCATATACTGATTCAAAAGGAGACATGTGAGTAGTTGTATGGTAATAAGTGTTGTACCACCATTCAACAAGGGGTAACCATTGAGCCCATTTATTTTTCCTCTCGGATGAAAAATATCTCAAATATGTTTCCAAACACTTTTTGACAACTTCAGTTTGACCATCAGTTTGGGGATGATATGTTGTGCTGAGATGCAATTGCATGCCCTATAGCCTGAACAATTCTTGCCAAAAATTATTGGTGAAAGTGGGATCTCGGTCAGAGACAATGGAATGAGGCATGCAATGAAGGTTGAAGATATGATCCATGAAAAGTTGAGCCACTATGCAGGCAGTGAATGGGTGTTGATGTTAAGAACCAAAGACCTGAATACAAAATATCACAATAGGTCCGAAGATATCTGAATACAATCACCACATAAGATATATGAAACCATATAGAAAACCACAACTTTATTATATCAAACCCTTGGGGTAGGGCAACACCATACAATGGATCCTATTATGGAAGGGATCCTCTCCTGTTCATTTGCCTCTTCGAGGGGGCATCCTCCTATTGAGCTAC
>JASDQU010101328.1:154061-188806 GCA_032191745.1 Picea mariana | reverse complement strand
AAGTAGAACCTTCTAAGAAGTCCTCTTACATTTATTATATCTAACTACCATAGTGGGCCTTATTTAATAATATAGTGGACCTAGTCCACCTTATATTGAATGACCTCCACTATTATCACTATGGGCCCTCTGGGCCCCCCCACTACCTCTCTAGCTACCTTATAGTTGAAGAGCAAAGAAATGACCATATTTGGAAAGATGATCAACGAACACCATGATGATTGATTTATTTCTCGATTTAGGTAAGCCAAAAATGAAATCCATATAAATATCCCTCCAAATAGCGGGTGGAATTGGAAGTGGTTGTAATGTGCACGGGGCTTTGATTGTTTCTCCCTTTTTGTATTGATAGACATCACATTCCGCTACAAAGGTGTGAACTCCTTGCTTCATACCATCCCAAAAAAAAGAATGTTTGACCCTGTCATAGGTGTTGGTAAACCCAGAATACCTAGATATGGGTGTAGTATGAAGCTCAGATAGCACTGTGGATTTAAGTTGTGACTATTTGCTTAAGTGAAGATGGCCTTTGTAGTGAATCTCTTCATTGTGCCAAGAGTACTCTGGAGAAACTGGAGAATTTTCTTGCAATTTTTGGATCAGACGTGACAGTTTGGGATCTTCCAGCCATTCCTGGTGAACAACTTGGAGCTAATCTGGTACAATGAAGGATAGAGAAAAGAGGGACCCTTCATCTTCATGTTTCCCTGAAAGAGCAGCTTCCACCACATTTTCTTTGCCTTTCTTGTAAATGATCTCATAATCATATCCAAATATCTTGGTCACCCATTTTTGTTGCTCCAGGGATGAAAGGCATTGCTCTAGAAAATACTTGAGCCTCTGATGCTTTGTCTTAATTTGGAAGCATTGCCCCAATAGATAAGGATGACAGAGATCCACAACATGTAGAGTGGAAATCATTTCTTTTTCATAGATTGGTTGGCCCAAATGGCACTCTGACATATTTTTGCTAGTGAAGGCCAAAGGCCTTTCATATTGCATAAGGATTGTGCCAATTCCTTTCCCAGATGCATCACATTCTAGGATAAAAGTATTTGTGAAGTCAGGAAGGGCCAGGAAAAGAGTTGTGCACATAGCCTCTTTCAAAGCATGGAAGGCTTGATCAACTACATGAGTCCAATTGAAAGAATGTTTTTAAGGAGAGCAGTGAGAGGGGCTGCAATTTTTCAATAGTTCTTAAAAAAAAATTGATAATATCCCATTAAACCCAAAAAACCACGCAAACTCTTGAGAGTTTTGGGGAAAGGAAAATCCTACATAGCTTCAACGTTTTTAGGATCCACCCTGACACCATCCTGGCCAAAAATATGACCCAAATACTCCACTTCATAAGCTCCAAATGCACATTTAAATTGTTTGAGGAAAAGTAGGTGTTGAGAAAGGAGATAGAGAACTTGATCCACATGGGAAAGATGGGTTGTCCATGTTTTACTATAGATGAGAATATCATCAAAGAAAACTAAGACAAAATGAGGGAGAAAAGGATGGAAGACATTATTCATGAGACTTTGGAAAGTGGAGGGGGAATTACATAGGCCAAAGGGCGTTACCAAGAACTCATAGTGGCCCTCATGAGTTCAAAAGGTTTTCTTGGGAATGTCATCCTCTTTCATACATATATAGTGGTAACCAGAACGAAGATCAAGTTTAGTAAAGTAGTGAGCACCACTAAATTCATCCAGTAGATCACCAATGACAAGAATGGGAAACTCATATTTGATGGTGAGATTGTTGAGAGAAAGAAATTCAATACACATGCGCTACGTGCCTTATTTTTTTAGGACCATGACCACAAGAGAATAATATGGGCTAGTATTATGGCAGATGACACCCACACCAAGCAATTCTTGAACAATTTTCTTAATTTAATTCTTTTTGGTAAAGGGATGAGGATACAGGTGGACATTAGGAAGAAGATTGCCCGAGACTAGAGGAATGGAATGATCATGAACACCGCAGGAAGGGGGAAGGCCATGGGGAGTGGAAAAAATAGTGTGGTGTCTGGAAAGTATAGATTGGAGGTCAGGATGCAAAGAGGGTGTCTCAACTTCTTGAATGGAATTGAGATGGGAAATAATTCTAGAATGGCCTTTTTTTAGGAGATTTTCCATTCGATGGGAACTGATGATATCAGGATAGCCTGTTGTGATGCCCTGGAACTTATATTGTTGGTCGTCTAGTTGAAACTGCATGGCCAATTCCTTAAAATCCATGAGGATGGGACCGATAGTGCGTAACCATTTTGTACCCAACATAATGTCACAAAACCCCATGTCGATAGAAAACATATGATATTTCAAGTTGTACTGGACAATTTGGAGACGCACATTTTCACAACGCCCCCCAAATTTCATGGAACCTCCATTAGCAATCATGATTTGAAAAATGTTGACCACATGGATATAGAAATGGGTTTCTTGAGCAATGCATCGATGAATTCAATTATGAGTGCTACCATTTTCAATTAGGATGATAACCTTACGATTTTTAATGTAGTCAATTAGCTTGAGGGTTTGGGGAGAAAAGAAGCCAGTGAGTGCATTCAAGGAAATGACTGGTTCAACTTCTGTTGGATCAGATGGCAGAGTGATAGGATTTTTCCTAGGTAGCTCGACTACATGAGAAGCCTCGATCTTGTCTTCAAAAACATCCTCATAGATAGTCGTGACTAAATTATGTTCCTTACACTTGTGCCCCAGAAAATATTTTTCATCACAATTATAGAAAATACCTTTGATTTGGCGTTCATCCATTTCTACCTAAGTTAATTTTTGGATCTTGAGCGGGGTGGGAGGAGGGGGGGGAGTGGATGGGTGAGGGCGCAGAGGGAAAGAAGGTTTGCAGTGTTGGGAAAGAATAACATGTTGAGATTCCTTGGCATGTTGAGTAGCTTCCAACCAAGTCTGGGGGAAATTCATGAGGACTTGGGCTCAAATGTCATCCTTGAGGCCACTAATAAAGCATTCTTGTAAAAAAGTATCAGACATGCCCTATGTTATGAAATATAATTGCTCAAATGAAGTTATAAACTCTTCCATTGTACCTGACTATTTCAATTTGGTCAGATGGCCCATGGAGTGTGTATCAGTGTCAAAGAGGTCATAGAGTTCAACCACAAACTGGGTCAAAGCCACATATCCTTAGCGTGATTTGTGATGCCATTTACACCATTTCCAACATTGAGGATCCAAATAGAGGACATTGTAACAAAGTTTTCCCAAGTAATCAGTGATGCCATGCAAGGAGAAGTAGTGTTCCATTTGAGTGACCCAACCAGTGGGATTTGATCCATCAAATTTGTTCACCTCCACTCATGGAAGACATGGATCATGATGAAAAGGGTTGGACTGAAATTGTTGGGAATTGGAGGAAGCAATACCTTTGAGGTTAGAAGGTTAATTAAATGAGGAATGTATTCCAGAAATGGGCAGTTTTACCAGGACCTTAGCAACAAATGAATCAATTTGAGACTCAACGTGGGAGTTGAGGTCCTTCTTTGATTTCTCTTTTAGGTATTCCATTTGGGACTCAATGTGGGTAAATATGCAATTTTCAAGGTCTTGGTTGCAGGTGTGGGCCATGGTGAAGGGAAAACACAGGAAGCGATGGGAAATAAAGGTGGGTGAAAAGGGCGGGTGGGTCCATAGAAAAATAATGCTAAGAAATAAGAGGTATCACTATTAAATAGGTCCCAAGTAGGGGCGTCAGAAAGGGGGTCGGGACCACAGGAAAAAAAAAGGCTAAAAATCGATAGGTATCACTGCGATCAGGATGAAAAGAAGAGTCCAATGAGATAGGTCTCAAATAATGGTGTGGGTAGGACCCAAACTTCTTTTTTTTTTACTCTTGCAGAGTTATACTCCAAGCTAAAGAATATTGTAATGTTGAAAGGCCCAAATTATTAACATGAAAAATGTGTACTAATTTCACAACCAAAATCGAGGAGGTAAAGTTGCACGGCAATAGATATTGTATGTTATGTTTTCGTTTTCATCCCAAGGGTTAGGGTATTCAAGGTTTCTACATACAATGGTTTTCCATGTGCTATAGCTCTTTGATATACGTGCGGTTTCCAACAGTAATACTTGACCCAATATCTCAAGGCACCAACTAAAGAGGCTAGACTATGCCCTTAGTCGTACTACCTGACTACCTAGGTACTAGAGAGTATCTTCCTGAGTGTTTTTCTCGGTGGAACTATAGCAGTGAGGTGATCGATCGTTTTATCTATGGAGGGCTTCAATGGATCTAAATTGATCTGTATACAGGTGTTGTCTAATGTGTTACCACTCGAAGGGGTACCAACATGGGTTACAAGGGTGGCCAACAATGTGCACTTAAGTACCACTTGTAGTTCATGCGTGTATTCTTCCCTGACAGTGGATTTATGTGTTGAATGGCATATCTTTGTAGCTTTAAGACGCCAAAATACGTCTCTACCTTGAAAAAAAATTACCCACAATTTTTTTCCAAGGAAAGTGCTATGATACCACTTCTAAGGTACCAGATCTATGATAATAGTTGAAAACATAAATATTGCAGAGAATAACAACGGAACAACACAATAGATAAAACCACAACACCAAAATAATACCTTTATTGATAGGAAACAATGTTCACTTGCCTCTTCGAGGGGGAAACCTCCAGCAGAGAAACACTCTATTACTATAATTCTCAAGACAAGACTTTTCATTCTCTCGACTCATATTTATACTAAATCTATATACCAAAAGAACAATTTAAAGGAAGATATTCTAGAAGTGGAATATTTTATTATGTCTTATTACATTTGACTTATTATTTCTTATTACTAGGCCTTATTAATATTGGTCTTTATTACATGGAAAATATATTATTCTACCTACATGAAGAGTTATGGAGGTTAGGTCCCTAACACTAGTTCCAATATGGAATGGATATGAAAATGAATGAAATTGTGAATTTCAAAATCTGTGGGTAACAATTTTGAAAATAAATTTGATTGAAAATTAATGAAGACATCTCACAAATTTTTGTATACATATAAACACAAGTGTGATGAAAAGATATGTCCAGGGAGGACAGATGGTTGTTGTCAAATAAGAAAGCATGGAAGAAGGTCGTAGTGGTGACAAGAGAACTTTGTGATAAGTCGTGATCGCCATAAATATGTTGTGTTTTGGTAACATGAGTTGAAGGGATGCTTTTGGCAGATCAAGCCAGACGAATGCCTCGGTAGAGAAAGTTTGGGGGACACTTCAACTGTCAGTCTCAGCAAAGTCTATGAAATTATTCTTATGCGAGAAATCCTAGGCAAGCAATATGGATCGCCCAAGGGATGCTATAAGAGAAGGGTATGCCTGAGCCTAATCCCAAAAGGTGAGGGACCGCAAGGAAGATGATATTTCGATAGCCCATGTGAAAGGCTCGATGGAGACTCTGAAAAAAAAATTATTCGTTGATTGGATCATGCACACAATGGGTATGACAAGGAAAATAATGAACCAAGTAAACATGACATCCATGTGGATGTAGATTCATGAAAAGAACAAGATAAGTATTGTGTTGATATGTAAATTTTCCTCTTAAATTATGAACAACAGTAAAATGTTCTGCATGAAATTGTGAATTATATGCCTATTGTTGAAATTGTTGTAGGTATGTTCTAATGATAAGAGTTTGGAAAAGTACTAGACTATGAAAAAAGGGGAAGATGATGCTAAAGCATCTAAAGGATAAGGCATGGAAGGTGTACTGAAAAAGAACACCAAGGACAGTGTTCCTTTGAAAGGGGAGGGGATTGTAACACCCCCCTTTCCTGAACCTATGACTATATGTAATTAACCATGATTAATGATTTCCATGTAATGGAATATAAACATTGTAATTATATTATTGTTTATTTAAAATTCCAACCAGCTGACTGTGGGGTGAAGCCTTGAAAGTATTGGGCATGATACCAAGAGAGGGATTTGTCAGGGGGGGAGAAAGGGGATTCATGTGTAAAATATCTCAATCCACCTTGATAAATAATGTGAAGGAAATGATCATATTTATTTTAATTTGCATTTGAAGCCAAATGGTTAATGGGAAGGGGTTGGTAGCTGAACATTCCACCACCCTCAATGAATGCGGGTATGGGAAATTTGGCTAGGACAACAAATACTATCATCCAAAGGTATAACAGAGTACCAATTATGTAACCATATTGACCCAGTGGTTCCTTTTGATAGAAGAAAAGAAGGGACAGGTTGAGAACCTTACAAAGGGGGATTACGTGCAAGGGACACACAAGGAAAGGAAAAAAACAAGACCTAGAAAAGAGAGAGTGAGGGAGAGAGATACATCACATAGAGACCCAAGGAAAATAACTGTTGCAAGTGAATGAACAAGGGAGTGCAGAGAATCCCCTGGTGGTATCATGGCTTGGCACCGGGGCAGCATGTTGCCAAGGTGACTGAGTGAGTAGAGCCTATGGTTGGATGGAAAGGTGAAAACCCACGGTCATTTGGTTGGCCATCAATTGTAATAAATAAGTTTTTCATACCCTCTGTAATTGAACTGTAATTTATGGTTGAATGTCTGTAATTGTCTCAGGGATGTGCATGCTTGGTTAATGATTATACTAGTTGTCCTCTTGCATGTTTGTGTATTTAATCAATTGAGGAACTATATGGGTTTGGGCATGCTTTCTACATGTGAATTTTTGAGCCTCTTGTATTGGTTCGAGTTAAAGGAATGAAACAATGACTTTGTTGATTGTATTATATGTTACATTTATACATATCTATCCTTTTGATTATATTGGGTTCCCTGGAAAAAGGGAGATGAAGTCATATGAAATAAATGGCACCCCCTGAGTGGAACAAAACGAAGGAGGAGACCAAGAAGATTTGGTAAACCTATAAGAAGGTACCTAGAAGGATCCATGAGCACTAAAGCCCAAATTTAGGCTATCAGTCAAGGAAAATCCTTGAAGAAACCATCAAAAAACATCTAAGTCCAAATTCGAATTGTTACACTTGAGAGAACCCCTTGTTTAGGCTTGAAAGAATCGCAATGGTAGATTTGGATTAAAAAATTAGATCAGGATAAATCTCTATCGTTAATTGGTAAGTGGAGAAAATAAATCTCAGTCATTGATCTTGTATAATAAAAGATCTTGAACCTTCGTTGGAGTAGGCTATGATGCTTGTAGAAGACAGACTCCAAATCAACAAGGACCATTGATCTATCAGAGGACTGAGGGATGAATCTCGATCGTTGAGGTTGAGTGAGAGGAAAATGGTTCGAGCCCCCAGATCCATGCCTTACCATATAATTACGAAGAGAGAGAAGATAACGTGTTGTTGATGTGGTGTGCCAGCAAGGCAACCCACATGTCCTTAGGAGTGACAAGTGTCATTAGATGGATGGTTGATGAAGAAGGAGTGGTTTGGGAAGGATGTGAAATATATAGGGTATCGGTAGTGATCTAGACCATCAAAACTACAGGCGTTAGATATCGATCATTTGTTGTGGAGGAATCATCGAAGTTAGTGGTCGGAGTGTCCTTTGTTAATGCACTCTGATGAGAAAGGCTTGAGGGACAATCCGGTTTGTTAATCAAAATAAGGTGAGATTAATTCTCAATCAAAGATCTCCATAGGGTCTCATCTAAGTGAGGTTAAGAGGGAAGGTGACATATTTCTAACGTCATGCTGACTGGGAATGTATACTTATCCGAGGGTAATACATGGTAGCATATATTTGGTGGAAAGAATTGGGAGTGGGTCCCTATCGATTTCATACCTTTGAATGGGTGCTTTAATTATCAAGTGTAGGATCTGTGGGTGGAGAGATATCCATCGTTGGTCAGAGATTAGTCTATCGGAATTCTTTTGTGTGGGGTTGATGAGGGACTCCAATGGTAGATCTCTGAGAACTAACCCAAGATGTTAGATCAATCGAAGTGTCTGCAAAAAAGGATCTAAACCGTTGAATCCATAGTAGTGTTTTTCGTTGGAGTTTGGTACTCGAAGTAACCTAGGATGTTGAGGTGTAGACACTCTAATGGTAAGGCTCTAAGGGAAGATTTTGATCATATATTCTGAGAGGATGACGTGGATAATTCCACGTGTCGAGCATAAAAGGTGACATGTGGCGTAGTGATTTGGAACCTGTAGATGAGATTCTATGGGAAATATGGATGTAACGTATCAAGTGGCGATGCTTCCACGTGTCATGCAGATAGGACACCACGTCTCAAGAGGATTAAGCACATGAAGGTGAAAATCCAAGAAAATATGGGTTGTTTGTCGAATTTTGAAAGGTCGACAAGGCTATGTGGTGGTCAAGAATGTCGACGACGACGAAGGCATCGACGATGTAATGAGAGTTTTTGATCAATGGTGGGTTGGATTTAATCTCCATTGTAGATTTCTGAATAACCCCTTATAGGTTATATAATGGATAACGACATCACGAGTGATGTGGCATGCCAACGAATCCAAAGGATGACAGGTGTTGGTACTTGGTTTTTTGAAGGTCAAGGGTGGGCATGTTGGGTTCAGACCATTGGATGTTCATTTGAAATCACCAACTGTCAGATCTACAGGAAGAGATATCCAGATCATTCATCATAAATTGAAGGGTTTGAAAGGCTATGTGTTGGCTAAGAATGTCGACAATGATGGAGGCATCGGCGACGTGATGAGGATCATTGGATCTGCGGGCCAATGAATATGGTCTGTTGATCTAGGTGTAATGTCTTCGGAGCCTAAGAGAATAGAAGAGAGATAATTAACTGTTGTTTCCTTTAGAATCATCGACTCAATTAGTGTCATTGGATGAGTGGGGCCAGGACCGTTGGATCTAGAAAAAAAACAACTACTGGATCGTCGTCGAAACGTTTGGTTGGGTCTTTGAGACCAATGGAAATAAAATCTCAACAATGATGACTAGAGGTTCTATGGGATTGGAACCAAGGTTCGGCGAACCATGTGGCTAGCACCACATCAAAGCCATGGTTGTGCCATGTTGATTAACACTTAGGATAGGAAATCACGTGGATTCCATGCGGCAATGAGGTGGCACACGACAAATGAGGTATGAGAACTTTGGAAGGCCATAAGTTTTGATTCAGAGCTCAGTTTTGAGAATGATGATATTCATTGGAAATATCTTGATGAGAAGAAGATGATGGTACCCTCGAGAACATGTTTTGAGATGATTGAAGAAAAGAAAAATTTTAATACCCCATCCCTAAAATGGGTACTTATGGGGTTGGATGGGTTACACAAATGGAAATGATGGAAGGTAGATGGATAAAAGAATCAGTGTTGGAGTGAATTGGCCGATTGGCAAGGCACTCCATGAACATATCAAGCATCCTTTCTCATATACTAGGCACACCATAGATGTGGGCAGCTCACATTAGTTTTTCAATGAAGATTATTTTGGAAGGGAACGTGGCAAGGAAAGGAAAAGAGGGTTTTTGTGGGAAACCTTGTCTGCAGACATGTAGTACGCATGATGGATAATATTGGCATAGAGAGTTTCACTGTCTTGGGCACTTAGAATACACGCAAATCAAAGGCGTTGGGTGACCCACACTTGGGGGTTTCGACCGATAGTAAAAATGACTTCGGGCACAAGTATTTGACAATTGCAATCATGGAAATCATGTGTTGGAACACATCAATCGAATGCACTTGGGTGCATTGTGGGGAAAAATTGGGTAACTTTGTATGGAGTTAGGCATAGTCAAGCGGACTCTGATGGAATTGGGTATAGTTGGATAAACTTGGGCATAGTCAGGTGGACTTGGACACACTTAGGCATAGTTGGATGGACTGTGAGGACTTGGATGAACTGGGAAGACTTGAACGGATTGTGTGAACTTGGGAAGACTTGGGAAAAATTGGGTGCACTACCAGGTGCACTTGTTGTACGTTGACAATCTGGGGGACACGTCACTAAAGGACCTAAAGTCATCAATGTGGACACTTGGGTCTACCTTAGAGTGAAGGGGTTTGCAAGTATAAGGAAAGTATCATATAAAAGGAGGATGCCTCAAAAGTGATTTAAAGGCATAAGTGATTGGTCATTAACCAAGAGTGTAAAGGAGCTCTACGATTCTGATAAGTTCAGGGTTAGGAAAAGTAGGGAGAATTACACTGGTTGAATGAGAAAAAGAAGAAGACAATACATTTAGGAGGAAAGCCCACATTTTCTTTAGGGGTTGGATTATGCAACAAGTTTCTTGGAAAGTAGATAGAAAGTGTTAGGGACCTAACCCCTCATGTAGATATAATAATATATTTTCCATATAATAAAGGTCGACATTAGTTAATAAGACCTAAATATATTTTCCATGTAATAAAGGACAACATTAGTTATTAATCCCTATTTAATAAATATGAACAAGTCGATGTAAGAAGATGTAATAGAAGCTTTCACTTTTAGAAATATATTCCTCTAGAATGTTCTTTAGAATTAGTATAAATAAGAGTAGGAGGCATGAGATAGCTTGTCTTGAGAATTATTGTAACAGATTTCTTCTCTGTTGGAGGTTTCCCCTTGAAGAGGCAAGTGAACAATTCTTTCTTTGAATAAAGGTATTATTTTTGGTGTTTCTCTTCTCAAATTTTGTTGTTCCATTGATATCTGTTGAATATTTTTGTTTTTTCATATTGTATTACATCTCATACCGTACAAGTGGTATTAGAGAAATTTCCTTGGGAGGAATTGTGGGTTGAATTTTTTTCAGGGTAGAGACGTGTTCTAGCGTCTTTAAAGTACAATGATCTATCGTTCAGCACATAAATCCACGGTCGGGGAAGAACACACATGGGAAATACATGAGGTTTTTAAGCTCACATTGTTGGACACCCTTGAACCCCTGTTAGTACCCCTTCGAGTGGTAGCACATTATACAACACCTATATACGGACTGGCCTAGGTATCCTGAAACCCACTGTATATCTATCAATCGATCACCTGAATACTATATTTCCATTGAGAATAACACTTGATAAGATACTCTCTAGTACTTGGGAAATTGGATAGTACGGATAATTGTATGGTCTAGCATCCTTAGTTGGTGCCCTTAGATATCGGATTGAGTACTAATGTTTGAACTCGAACGTATATCAGAGAGTTATAGCATAGGAAAACCCTTGTCTATAGGAACCCTGAAAATCCTATCCCTTGGGATGAAAACAGAGAAGAAAAGGAACATACAAGATCTATTGACGTGCAACCTTGCCTCCTGCATTCTGGTTGCAAAATTACTACACATTTTTCCTATTAAGAATTTGGGAATATCGACACTGCAGTATCATTCAGATCAGAGTATAACTCCACAGGAGTAAAAACAAAAGTTTGGGGTCTTCCTACATCCTTATTTGAGACCTACCCCATTGGATTCATATTTTCGTATTGATCGATGTGATACCTATCATTTTTACCCTTTTTCCATCCCATGGACCCATACCTTCCTAAGACTCTTATTCCCCACTTATCCCATTGGTCTCCTCTCGTTTCCCTCATACACTCATGGATCCCCCCCACCAAGAAGAAATCAATCAGAAACTGAGCATTAACCTTACTACCCTTCAGGCCCAAGTAAATAAGGACATTCCAGCCATTCATGCAAAAATGGACCTTTTCCAAGAAATATCGATAGCCAAATTGTTGAAGTCCATTCCTCTCTACACCAATTCATGAACAAATTCTAAGGTCCTTCCTCCTATTATCCGCCTCTCTATACTAAAGGTGGTGTCTCCAACCAACCTCTACACTCTCATTTTAACTCCCTACCTCGTGACCCCCGCCTTCCTAGAGTCGAGGTAAACAAATTTGATGGCTTAGATCCACAAGCTTGGGTTACTTAGATGGAACACCATTTATCCTTGCATTGTATCACTGATGAGTTAACCAAGATTCGTTATGGAAATATCTAATTGGATCTGGAACAATGGCAATGTTCGCAATGGCATCTAAATGCATGCCAAGGTATGTTTCTTGGTCAGAGTTTGTTGCAGAGCTGTATGAATTATTTGACATGGACACCCCCCATTTAGAACGTCTGATCAAGTTGAAAAAGTATGGAATAGTGGAAGATTTTAATGTTTCCTTTGAGCACTTGGATTTCCACACAGAGGGAATTATAGATGCTTTCTTCCAAGAATGCTTTATCAATGGCCTCAAGGATGGAATCGAAGCCTGGGTCATCATGGCTCGCTCTTAGACTTGGTTGGAAGAAACTAATTGTGCCAAGGAGGAACAATAGGTCATCTTGGCCTAGAGTAGAAAACCCACTTTTGTTCCCCACCCAAAACCCACCACCCCTGCTCCTCAGCCCCCTCCTCTCAAGGTACAAAAATTAACAACGGAAAAAATTATTGAACGCCAACTCAAGGGTGTTTGCTACAATTGTGATGATAAATACTTTATCGGGCACAAGTGTAAAGAACAAAAAACAATTATGGCCATTTCAGAGGATGTTTCTGATGAAGAGGTTGAGGTTTCACATGAAGTGGAGCTACCCAAAATAGATGATCCTACGTTTCCCTCTGATCCTCCCAAAGTTGAACCACTAATTTCACTGAATGCTCTCACTAGTTTTTCTACTCCCCAAACCCTCAAATTGATTGGTTACATCAAGGACAGGAAAATCATCATCCTAATTGATAGTGGCAACTCTCATAATTCCATTTATCACAACCTTACTCAAGAAGTCAATAGCTATATTCATGTTGTCAACAATTTTCGAATCATGATTTCCAATGGTGGTTCCATGAAATGTGGGGGGCATTGTGAAAATGTGTGCCTACAAATTGGTTAGTATAACCTGAAATCTCACGTGTTTTTTATTGACATGGGTGGTTGTGACATTGTGATTGGTCCTAAATTGTTATGCACACTTAGCCCCATCACCATGGAATTTAAGGAATTAACCATGCAATTCCAACATGAAGGACAAAAATATAAATTCCAAGGAATTACAACAAGGTCTCTGAAGATCATTAGTTCTCATCACATGGAAAAGTTACTCAAAAAAGGTCATTCTGGCATCATTTCTGAACTCCATTCATTCAAGTAGTTGAGACACCCCCGGTACACCCCGACCTTCAAGTGATCCTTTCCTGTCATCCCACTATTTTTCAAACTTCCCAAGGCCTTCCCCCTCCCACAGATACCATGGCCATTCCATTCATTTAATCCCAGGAAATGTTCCTCCCAATGTTCACCCTTATTGTCATCCCTTTGCTAAAAAAAATGAAATTGAGAAAGATGTCCAAGAATTGTTAGAAGCGAGTGTTATTCATCCTAGTACCAGCCCCTATTCTTCCCCTATTTTCATGGTCCTCGAGAAGGAAGGCACTTGGTGCATGTGTCCTGATTTTTGTGTCCTTAACAAACTTACCATAAAGGAAACATTTCTCATTCCTGTCATAGATGACCTTTTGGATGAAATCAGTTGGGCTCAATACTTTACCAAAATTGACCTACATTTGGGCTACCACTAGATACATATGAAAGAGGAAGACATCCCCAAGACTTCATTTCGCACTCATGAGGGCCACTATGAGTTCTTGGTCATGCCCTTTGGTCTCTGTAATGCCCCCTCCACTTTTCAAGCCTCATGAATCATGTATTTTGTCCTTTCCTCCGTCACTTTTTGTTAGTTTTCTTTGATGATATTCTCATCTATAGTAAAACCTAGCCAGCTCATCTCACCCATGTAAATCAAGTTCTCCATCTCCTCTCCAAGCACCAAATTTTCCTCAAACAATCTAAATGTGCTTTTGGCACCTCTGAAGTTGAGTACCTGGGTCATATTGTTGGAAAGGATTGTGTAAGGGTGGATTCCAAGAAAATTGAAGCTATGCAGAATTGGCCTCTCCCTAAACTCTTAAAATTATGCATGGTTTCCTGGGTTTAACGAGATATTATCGCAAGTTTCTTCAAAATTATGGAAAAATTATGGCTCCTCTCATAGCGAAATCGTGGGTGGAGAGATCTCCATCGTTGATCAGAGATTATTCTGTCAGAATGAATTTGTGTGGGTTTGATGAGGGACTCCAATGGTAGAGCTCTAAGAATTAACCCAAGTTGTTTGATCAATCGAAGTGTCTGCAGAAAAGGATATGAACCGTCGGATCCATAGTAGTGCTTTCCATTGGAGTTTGGTAATTGAAGTAACCTAAAATGTCGAGGTGTAGACACTCCGAAGGTGATTTTGATCGTATATTAGGTAGATTCTGAGAGGATGACATGGATAATTCCACGTGTCGATCATAAAAGGTGACATGTGGCATAGTGATTTGGCACCTGTAGATGAGATTCTATGGGAAATATGGATGTCACATGTCAAGTGGCGATGGTTCCATGTGTCATGCAGATATGACACCATGTCTCAAGAGGATTAAGCACATGTAGGTGAAAATCTGAGAAAATCTGGGTTGTTTGTCAAAGTTTGAAAGGTCGACAAGGCTATGTGGTGTTCAAGAACGTCAACGAAGACGAAGGCATCGATGATGTAATGAGAATTTTTTTATCAATGGTCGGTCGGATTTATTCTCCACCATAGATTTTTGAATAACCCCTTATAGGTTATAGAATGGACGATGACATCACGGGTGACGTGGCATGCCAGCACATCCGGAGGACAACATGTGTTGGTTCCTGGTTCGTTGAAGGTAAAGGATGGGCCTGTTGGGTTCAGACCATTGGATGGTCCTTTGAAATCACCAACCATCAGATCTACGGGAAGAGAGATCCAGGCCATTCATCATAAATTGAAGGGTTGGAAATGCTATATGTTGGATAAGAATGTCAACGACGATGGAGGCATTGGCAACGTGATGAGGATCATTGGATCTGCGGGCTAGTGAATATGGTCTATTGATCCAGACGTAATGTCATCGGAGCCTACAAGAATAGAAGAGCGAGAATTAAGTGTCGTTTCCTTTAGAATCATCGACTCAATTAGTGTCATTGGATGAGTGGTGCCAAGACCTTTGGATCTATAAAAAACCCGACTAATGGATCATCGTCGAAACTTTTGGTTGGGTCTTTGCGACCCATGGAAATAAAATCTCGATAATGATGACTAGAGGTTCTATGGGATTGAAACCAAGGTTCGGTGAACCATGTGGCCAACACCACGTCGGAGCCATGGTTTTTCCATGTTGATTGACACTTAGGATAGGAAATCATGTGGATTCCATGTGGCAATGAAGTGGCGCCCGATAAATGAGGTATGAGAACTTTATAAGGCCATAACTTTTGATCTAGAGCTCGGTTTTGAGCATGATGATAGTCATTGGAAATATCTTGATGAGAAGAAGACGATGGTACTCTCAAGAAGAAGTTTCGAGATGATTGAAGAAAAGAAAAAATTTAATACCCCATCCCTAAAATGGGTACTTATGGGGTTGGGTGGGTTACACAAATGGAAATGATAGAGGGTTGATGGATAAAAGAGTCAGTGTTGGAGTGACTTGGCCGATTGGCAAGGAACTCCATGAACATATCGAGCATACTTACTCATATACTGGCCACACCGTAGATATGGGAAACTCACATTAGTTTTTCAATGAAGATAATTTTGGAAGGGAACATGGCAAGGAAAGGCAAAGAGGGTTTATGTGGGAAACCTTGTCTGCAGACATGTAGTACACATGATGGACAAGATTGGCATAGAGAGTTTCACCGGCTTGGGTACTTAGACTACACGCAAATCAAAGGAGTTGGGTGACCCACAATTGGGGGTTTCGACCGATAGTAAAAATTCCTTCGGGCATAAGTATTTGACAATTGCAATCATGGAAATCACGTGTTGGCACACATCAGTCGAATGCACTTGGGTGCATTATGGGGAAAAATTGGTTAGTTTCGTATGGAGTTAGGAATATTCAAGTGGAGTACTTGGATGGAATTGGGCACATTTGGATAAACCTGGGCATAGTCAGGTGGACTTGGACACACTTAGGCATAGTTGGATGGAATATGAGGACTTGGACGAACTGGGAAGACTTGAATGGATTGTGTGAACTTGGGACGACTTGGGAAAACTTGGGTACACTACCAGGTGCACTATCAGGTACACTTGTTGTACGCTAACAATCTGGGGGACACGTCACTAAAGGAACGAAAGTCATCAATGTGGACACTTGGGTATACCTTAGAGTGAAGGGGCTTGCAAGTATAAGGAAAGTATCATACAAAAGGAGGATGCCTCAAAAGTGATTTAAAGGCATAAGTGATTGGTCATTAACCAAGAGTGTAAATGCGCTCTACGATTATGATAAGTTCAGGGTTAGGAAAAGTAGGGAGAATTACACTAGTTGAATGAGAAAAAGAAGAAGACAATACATGTAGGACGAAATCCTACATTTTCTTTAGGGGTTGGATTATGCAACAAGCTTGTTGGAAAGTAGATAGAAAGCGTTAGGTACCTAACCCCTCACGTAGATAGAATAATATATTTTCCATGTAATAAAGGTCGACATTAGTTAATAAGACCTAAATATATTTTCCATGTAATAAAGGCTAACATTAGTTATTAAGGCCTATTTAATAAATATTAACAAGTCAATGTAAGAAGACGTAATATAAGCTTTCGCGTCTAGAAAGATATTCCTCTAGAATGTTCTTTAGAAGATAGAACTAGTATAAATAAGAGTAGGAGGCATGAGATAGCTTGTCTTGAGAATTATCGTAATAGAGTTTTTCTCTGTTGGAGGTTTCCCCCTTGAAGAGGCATGTGAACAATTCTTTCTTTGAATAAAGGTATTATTTTTGGTGTTGCTCTTCTCATATTTTGTTGTTCCATTGATATCTGTTGAATATTCTTGTTTTTGCATATTGTATTACATCTAGTACCTTACAAGTGGTATTAGAGAAATTTTCTTGGCAGGAATTGTGGGTTGAATTTTTTTCATGGTAGAGACGTGTTCTGGCACCTTTAAAGTACAATGATCTATCGTTCAGTGCATAAATCCATGGTCGGGGAAGAATACACACGAAAAATACAATAGGTTTTTAAGCTCACATTGTTGGACACCCTTGAACCCATGTTAGTACCCCTTCGAGTAGTAGAACATTATACAACACCTATATACGGATTGGCCTAGGTATCCTGAAACCCACTATAGATCAATCGATCGGTCACTCGAATACTATATTGCCATCAAGAATAACACTTAGGAAGATACTCTCTAGTACCTGGGAAATTGGTTAGTACGGATGAGGGTACAGTCTAGCCTCCTTAGTTGGTGCCCTTAGATATTGGTTCGAGTACTAATGTTTGAACCCACATGTATATCAGAGATTTATAGCACAGGACAAACCCTTGTCTATAGGAACCCTGAAAAATCCTATCCCTTGGGATGAAAACTAAACAGAAAAGGAACATAAAAGATCTATTGACGTGCAACCTTGCCTCCTCCATTCTGGTTGCAAAATTACTACACATTTTTCCTATTAAGGATTTGGGCATTTCGACACTGAAGTATCATTCAAATCGGAGTATAACTTCGTAGGAGTAAAAAAAAAAAATGGGGTCTACCTGCACCCTTATTTGAGACCTACCCCATTGGTTCATATTTCAGTATTGATTGATGTGATACCTATCATTTTTACCCTTTTTCCACCCCATGGATCCATACCTTCCTGAGACTCTTATTCCCCACTTGTCCCATTGGTCTCCTCTCGTTTCCCTCATACCCTCATGGATCCCCCCCACCAAGAAGAAACCAAACAAAAAATGAGCATTGACCTTACTACCCTTCAAGCCCAAGTAAATAAGGACATTCCAGCCATTCATGCAAAAATGGACCTTATCCAAGAAACTCTTGGTAGCCAATTTATTGAAGTCCATTCCTCTCTACACCAATTCATGAACAAATTCCAAGGTCCTTCCTCCTCTAACCTGCATCTCCATACTGAAGGTGTTGACTCCAACCAACCTCTACACTCTCATTCCAACCCCCTACCTCGTGACCCCAACTTTCCTAGAGTCGAGGTAAACAAATTTGATGGCTTAGATCCACAAGCCTGGGTTACTCAGATGGAACACTATTTATCGTTGCATTGTATCACTGATGAGTTAACAAATCTTCCTTATGGAATTATCTATTTAGATATGGAACGATGGAAATGGTGGCAATGGCATCAAAATGCACGCCAAGGTATGTTTCTTATTCAGAGTTTGTTGCAGAGCTGTATGAATGCTTTGACATGGACACCCACCATTTAGGACGTTTGATCAAGTTGAAAAAGTATGGAATAGTGGAAGATTTTATTGTTTCCTTTGAGCACTTGGATTTTCGCACAGAGGGAATGACATATGCTTTCTTCCAGGAATGCTTTATCAATGGCCTCAAGGATGAAGTTGAAGCCTAGGTCATCATGGCTCGCCCCTAGACTTGGTTGGAAGCAACTAAATGTGTCAAGGAAGCACAATAGGTCATTTTGGCCCAGAGCAGAAAACCCACTTTTGTTCCCCACCCAAAACCCACCACCCCTTCTCCTCATCCCCCTCCTCTCAATGTACAAAAATTAACAACGAAAAAAATGGTTGAACACCAACTCAAGGGTCTTTGCTACAATTGTGATGATAAATACTTTATCAGGCACAAGTGTAAATAAAAAAAACTTTTTATGGCCATTTCAGAGGATTTTTCTGATGAAGAGGTTGAGGTTTCACATGAAGTGGAGCTACCCAAAACAGATGATCATGCGCTGCCCTCTCATCCTTCCAAAGTTGAACCACTAATTTAATTGAATGCTCTCACTAGTTTTTATGCTCCCCAAACCCTCAAATTGATTGGTTACATTAAGGACAGGAAAATCATCATCCTAGTTGATAGTGGAAACACTCATAATTCCATTCATCGTCACCTTACTCAATAAGTCAATTGCTATATTCATGTTGTCAACAATTTTCAAATCATGATTGCCAATGGTGGTTCCATGAAATGTGGGGGGCATTGTGAAAATGTGTTCCTACAAATTGGTCAGTATAACCTGAAATCTCACATGTTTGTTATTGACATGGGTGGTTGTGACATTGTTATTGGT
Source organism: Picea mariana (assembly GCA_032191745.1). NCBI lineage: Eukaryota > Viridiplantae > Streptophyta > Pinopsida > Pinales > Pinaceae > Picea > Picea mariana. The sequence continues at coordinate 169,732 of JASDQU010101328.1, read as the reverse complement.
GCTAAATTGTTACGCACTATTGGCCCCATCACCATTGAATTTAACAAATTAACCATGCAATTCCAACATGAAGGACAACAATATAAATTCCAATGAATTACAACAAGGTCTCTGAAGATCATCAATTCCCATCGCATGGAAAAGTTACTCAAAAAAGTTCATCCTGGCATCATTTCTCAACTACATTCCATTCAAGCAGTTGAGACACCCCCGATACACCCCGACCTTCAAGCGATCCTTTCCTATCATCCCACTATTTTTCAAACTCCCCAGGGCCTTCCCCCTCCCACAAATACCATGGCCATTCCATCCATTTAATTCCAGAAAATCTTCCTCCCAATGTTCACCCTTATTGTCATTCCTTTGCTAAAAAAAAATGAAATTGAGAAAATTGTCCAAGAATTGTTAGAACCGAGTGTTATTCATCCCAATACCAGCTCCTATTATTCCCCTGTTTTCATGGTCCTCACGAAGGAAGGAACTTGGCACATATGCCTTGATTTTCGTGTCCTTAAAAAACTTACCATCAAGGACAAATTTTTCATTTCTTTCATAGATGACCTTCTGGATGAAATAAGTGGGGCTCAATACTTTACCACACTTGAACTACGTTTAGGATACCACTAGATATGTATGAAAGAGGAATACATCCCCAAGACTTCATTTCACACTCATGAGTTCAACTATGAGTTCTTGGTCATGCCCTTTGGTCTCTGTAATGCACCCTCCACTTTTCAACCCTCATGAATCATGTATTTTGTCCTTTCCTCCGTCACTTTTTGTTAGTTTTCTTTGATGATATTCTCATCTATAGTAAAACCTGGCCATCCCATCTCACCCATGTAAATCAAATTTTCCATCTCCTCTCCAAGCACCAAATTTTCCTCAAACAATCTAAATGTGATTTTGGCACCTCTGAAGTTGAGTACCTGGGTCATATTGTTGGCAAGGATGGTGTAAGGGTGGATTCCAAGAAAATTGAATCTATGCAGAATTGGCCTCGCCCTAAAACTCTTAAAATTATGCATGGTTTCCTAGGTTTAACGAGATATTATCGCAAGTTTGTTCAAAATTATGGAAAAAGTGTGGCTCCTCTCATTGCTCTCCTTAGAAAGAATCCTTTCAGTTGGACCCTAGCAGCTAACCAATCCTTTCAATCCTTGAAAGAAGCTATTACACTACTCCTGTACTGAGCCTACCTAACTTCACAAAGACCTTTTCTCTGAAATTTGATGCATCTAGGAGAGGAATCATGAAAGTCCTCATGCAATATGGACGACCTTTGGCTTTCACCAGCAAATAGTTATCATACCGACATCCATGTTAATCGATTTATGAAAAGGAAATGTTGGCTATTTTGCATGTAGTGGATCTCTAGCACCCTTAACTATTGGGGTAACGCTTCCAAATTAAAACGGATCATCAAAGCCTCAAGTACTTCCTAGAACAACGAATTTCATCCCTGAAGCAACAAAAATGGGTGACCAAGTTGTTTGGATATGATTATGAGATTGTTTACAAGAAGGGAAAAAACAATGTGGTGGTTGATGCTCTTTATCGAAAATATGAAGACAAAGGGTCCCTCTTTTCCCTCTCATTCATTATACATTAATGGCTTTAGGAAATTTGACAGGAACGATTTCAAGACCCCAAAATTTCCAACCTAATCCAAAAAATTCAACAGGATCTGCACATTGTTCCAGTGTACTCTTGGCACAATGAAGAGTTTCGCTATAAAGGTCGCTTGTATTTAAGAAAATAGTCGTCCCTTAAACCCAAGGTGCTCTCTGACTTTCATGCTTCACCTACAACAAGCCATTTAGATTTTACCAAAACTTATGGAAGGGTAAAATGATCTTTCTTCTGGGATGGTATGAAATAGGACATCCGCACCTTTGTGGCCAAATGTGATACATGTCAACGCAATAAGGGCGAGACTGTCAAACTTCCTAGTACATATTGAGGAAAAGATATGAAATGATCTTACTCAAACATTTTCAGATCTCGCTTGGCTAAAGCAAGATAGACGAGAATATCACCCTATGTTTATAGCCATTAAAATTGGTATCCTAATTCACGAGTATTGTTTACAAGTGCTTAGGTTGTTTTTTTATAAATAAAAGCTTGCTGAAAAAATCATTATTTATGTAATTTTATGAACATAATAGATGTTGAAATAAATATAGAGACAGAAGTAAAGACTCTAAGTCAATAATAAAAACAAATGAGACATAAATAAATCGTTTATTTCATTCCAATTCATCAAAAGAAGCATTCTCTTTACAAAATTTCCTGAGGAAGTTTTGGGCCAAAGTCAAACTTAGACGTCCCGGATGAAACATACAAAAGGAATTCTGACAGAAAGTAAAAAACTAAACTTTAAAAGCTGGATCAACTTGCCACAGATTGTTTCCCACTCGACTCTACACAGTAGCCTTTGTCAGTCATGAAATCTAATTCACAAACAGACAAGTCTACACATACTATCAAAGATAGATCAACACCTCTGAAAAACAAGTGTTTGAATGATGTAATTCAGCCCTGAATCTTTTTGTCTACAATAGGACCCTGCTATCATAAAATAGAATTAGGCTTCTAATGAATTAAGGAATGAATGAAAACTGAATTATCTCAACAAAACTCAAAGAGCAAACCTTAATATGTTTCTCCTTCTATTCTCCTCTTGTTCCTCCCTTTCCTTTTGCCTTTAAGCAAATTAGAATTGGTTGAAGTAGTTGAACTACTTCCTTAGTTAAGTTAACTAAAACTCAACCAACTTTTTAGTTAAGGGGGGAAAGTAATAAAATCATAATAAGGGTTTTAAATAAATAATAACTAGTAGGTGGGACCCCTTGTGACTCCCTTTAGTTCTCTAACAATGATAACACAACTCCTTGTGACTCCCATCATCACTTTCATATTTTGACAATTTATATCAACGATAATTGAAATTATTTCCAAAAATATATTACCCATATATACAAAAAATAGTGTGTTGTCCAAAATTTCAGAAGTCAAATATTCTCAACAATTAATAAATAAAAACTTAAAATCCATATTTTCCACTCTGGGAGGCAATCTTTCCCTTGTTGTTGTTGTCACATTTTGATCTCTCTGAATTTACCTTAGGCTTTATGGAGACTTTAGGCCTAATCTCATTGATCACGTGAGAGAAATCATATCTCAAATGCATGCGGGAGGACATGGATTTATCAGAGTCATTTGAGGGTGAGGAAGGGGCAGCAATGGCTTTTCCTTTGTCAGGAGCATGGTGGGCCTCAGTTTTTAACCTTTTTCTTGCATGGGAAGATTGTACTGGTGAGTGGACAGGGGCAGCTTGGACAATTTGATTGATAGGTGGAGGAGCAGGTAGAGACAAGTTAGGCCAACCACGATGTTGGGAGACTGTCGGGTGGACAATCTCTTGCCATTCGTCGTTTTTGGTAACTTCAAGTTGCAGTGAGACATGAGGAGGCACTAGGATACCAGGGACATGTGGGGCTTGGAAGGGAGGCCTTTCAGGACTAGGTTGGACCACTCCTTTCCCAATCCAGTTAGAAAACCCAGCTTGAAATAGCTAGCCTAACTCTTTCAAGTCTACATCAAAGTGTATAGACAATCTTGGCCTTCTGGGGGCCCTGTTCCAATTTCTTCTTCCTCGATTACCCTTGCCATAGCTACCTCTGCTGAAAAAGCTCATTCATGTATGCATAATTGATTAGAAAATAGTTTTTTTAACAAACATACGGGACAACTCTTTTAAAATATGAAATAAAATTTGGCTCAGCAATATATCAGACTCATGCAATCCAATCCATACAATCGTTTAATAGTCGTTAATGAGCAGGGGGTGAATAAGGGTTATGGGATATGCGAGGGGTTGTATTGAGCGAAAAATGTTAAAATGAGGAGGAAACGATCATGATTACTGCTCACAGACATCAAAAAATCAATTGTATCGTAAACCAACAGAATATATCACTGTAATTCATCCCTGCGGTCCCTTAACTGTCATAATACATAACTTATATTAGGTATAATTAAATTTTAGGAACAAGGAGTGGATAGTGAATATGGGAAGGCGAGGGGAATTGTATTGAGTGAAAAGTGAAATAATGGTAGGGAAAAAGAGTGAGTATTGTTCGAAAAACCAATTAAGTAATCCATCAAAATAGTTATGTATTCAATACAACTATTCTAGCACCAATTAAACAATTACTGTGGCCAATTTAATCAATTACTGTGTGTTAAAATCGTTCACTTTCCACATTCAATTTCCTTAAAAACTTTCAATTAACACAGAGTAATCATACTCAGAATCGTCATGACTTTCACCCATCTTGTTAAAAGAATTTTGTTTCCTTTCATTTACTTCCCTTTCATATTTAAACAAAATCCAAGGAACATACAGTCATACTACTTCAACTATGTTCAACATAAAAAAAAACATCAACCACTGCCCATAAATTAATTTCTCAAATCATACATAGACACATGTCTTTCCTGAGTTTAACAGACTCTTTTTAAACATGCCTGATCCCATTCCTTTGACAAATTTAACAATTAAATTTGCAATGAAACCATACTACCAAAATCCCGTGCTCATCGTTGATGGTGAAATAAAACAAAACAATGCACGATGTCCATAAATCATACATAGTAGACAGTTGAGCCACAATTATAAACTCTTCAACTCGCAATAATTCCGATCGGGAAAAATTAAACACACAGCAAACACCAACTTCAATTTACCACGTTGTAGGAACACACAGACCAAGTCATAATGCAAAGGGGCACCTCCGTGACTGTACATATCCAATTACTCCCAATCAATCCAATTTTAACAATGTTGAGTTATCAATTCCACTGTTACAACAAAAGGAGGCAGTGATTGTATGCCTATTATCATTTCCAATTACAACTCTCCAATCAACCCGATCAACATATATGAGCCAAAAATCAAAGTCGATGTCAATACCACTCAAACAAAATTATGACAGTCAACAAGATGCCCGACAGGATGTGACTTGTTTAGTTTATCAAAATTGGGCTCTGTAACTAATGAACAAAATAATCAAGGGTTCGCTTGGTCACCAACACAAGGAGATTGGAGGTCGACCTTATCGATAGTAGGTGAGAGAACCTCGAGATAATCATGGTGGAGCCACAAGCCTCATAACCTTTATCCTTGTAGAATAGGGTAACAGTTCAACACCAGGTATGGTAGACCACAATGCAGAGGGGAAGATATTTCTCTGTGGCCAGTAATCAACACCAAGAACATGCAGAGGCATAACCCTCATGTTTTTCCCCAAAAAGTTGAATAATTTCAATAGAAATGAAGAGCCTAGGTACTACCAATCAACCCTAAAGAAAGCTTCTTGGCATAATATCCACCCATATCCAACTGTGCAGATACCAATAACGTAAAATGAGCCCACGACTACGTGGAAAACTATATCTAGTGACCAAAAGGTGGTTCAAATCATACACAGCAACCCCATAGCACCAAATACAACCGGGTGTGGTTACAATGAATGTGAGGAGACGGCCAGCAAGGCCAAACAAAATGAAACCCTCCAACAAATACCCATAAAGACAACAAAGATCCACCACAGCTTCCACCATACAGAACAACCAATGAAATCATGACTTCAACCATCAAATTTTCCATTTGCAACGAATAACAAAAACAACCATTCCAAAGAAAACACCACACGTTTACACAGTTTCTAGCCTCAAAAAAACACATACCAATACATTATCGAGCCAACGTTCATTTCATACACAGAGCGAGTTCATGGATGGGCAAGAAAAACCATACTTGTAACCAAATGGACTTAAAAATGCGAGCTTGGTCGAGTAGTTCTTTCCACGCCTAAATCTCAGAGGTTAACCACAGCAAAAAACCAAATGAACAATAACCATGCTAGGGTGATGGCTAGTGGGAGAAGTATTGAGTGACATGCATTTACTTCATGTCGCTTCCATCCTCCATCTGATTCAATTATGTAGTACATGACAGCCAACCAACCATTAATCCATGCCATTAATCCATTCATCGAAACTTGCACACATTGCTTGTCAATTGTGCCACCCAATCCATATTAACCATTGCCAAAAGTCATAATATAACATATATCACATGTGCCCCATATAACTCAATAAAATCATATAGCCACTAACATTTCTAGTTAGGACTAACATCAATTTCTTTAAATTTCAATTGCACATAGTATAGCATAGTTCCTTCTCCTTGGATTTTTTTCACAAGTCTCTTTCCATTGCTCTTGTTATAACTAACATGTGTCTTGTGAAGGTGTTGATAAGTAATTAATTATAGCGACAATATAAATTGTAATAACAAAAAAATACAAGTCATTCATCCATGGAATTTAGAGCTTAGAGCAACAGAACCAGCATATAACATGCATTATCCATCTTCCATTATGTCGCAAACAAAATAAATACTTCATCCTCAATCATTTAGAACCCTGTAAGCAATTTCAAACATCAGCATAAGTGTGTAATAAGAACCTTATATGATCCTCCAGTCTATAAGGGGGTACCACCTACTAGTATTATATATCGTTAGCATAGTTTAAATAATAGGCTTAGCAATACTTTGCGGGTGAAATCCTCGTGGCGATTTTTATCATCAACAGTACACTCCAACCCCTTATGCTCCCACACAATAAGACAATAAGTCAGTGATCATGGTGGTAGTGGATCGTCTTTCCAAATATGTTCATTTCTATGTTCTTCAACACCCATTCACAACATCCACAATAACTCATTTTTTATGGATAATATCTTCAAACTCCATAGAGTGTCTCATTCTATTGTTTCTGACTGTGATCCCACTTTAACCAATAATTTTTGGCAAGAACTATTCAGGCTCCAGGGAACTCAATTACATCTAAGCATGGTTTATCATCCCCAAACTGATGCCCAAACGAAAGTGATCAACAAGTGTTTGGAAACATATTTGAAGTGTTTTGTGTCTGACAGACAACATTAGTGGGTTCAGCCGTTACCTCTTGCCAAATGGTGGTACAACACCTCTTATCATACTTCCACTCGCATGACTCTTTTTGAAGCATTCTACGGACAGAAGACACCATCGATTATCCCATACATGTCGGGTGTCTCCAAATTTTAGGAAGTTGACCGCAATCTTACTTTTTGCATGAACATTCTCCATACTCTCAAAAAAAAATTGGTAATGGATCAAAATCACATGAAACAACATGCATATCAGAGTCATTATGGATGTCAATTTGTTGAACGGGATCAGGTGTTTCTCCGCCTCCAACCATATAAGAAAACTTCATCAAGAGTGTCAGAAACTTGCACCAAAATATTATGGTCCTTATACTATTATCAAACGTGTGGGGCCAGTGGCCTATCAATTAGCTTTGCGAGTCACTCCAAGATACATCTTGTTTTTCATGTCTCATGCCTGAAGAAAGTGATTGGTACCAAATTCCACACCCAGACCCGCCTACTAGAGTTGGATGAAGAAGGTTCCATTTGGTTGTAGCCACAAGCCATATTGAAACAGAGAGAGTGTCGTCTCCATCGGTGCATTATCAAGAAAGTTTTGATTTACTCGAAGGATACTCCACCAGAAGATGCCACCTGGGAACCGACTATCATTCTGCAGCAGTTTCCTCATCTTAAGTCGTTGAAGACAAGGATCTTTTTTAAGGGGGATGGCATGTTAGGGACCTAACCCTCATGTATATAGAATAATATATTTTAAATGTAATAAAGGATGACATTAGTTAATAAGGCCTAAATATATTTTCTATGTAATACAGGCCGACATTAGTTAGTAAGGCCTATTTAATAAATGTGAACAAGTCAATGTAAGAAGACCTAATAGAAGCTTCTCCTTCTAGAAAGATCTTCATCTAAAATGTTATTTAGAAGATAGAATTAATACAAATAAGAGTAGGAGGCATGAGAAAGCTTGTCTTGAGAATTATTTTAATAGAGCTCTTCTCTGCTGGATGTTGCCCCCTCGAAGAGGCAAGTGAACGTTGCTTTCTTTGAATAAAGGTAATATTTATGGTGTTACACTTCTCATATTTTGTTGTTCCTTGATATCTACTAAATATTATTGTTTATGCATATTGTATTACATCTAGTACCTTATAGAAAGTTATTTTCCTTAGACTTGTTGTGCATCTGTAATAAAGTCATAGGTAGGAGGTTACAAATTCCTTGTTGTATATTTGTAACATTCTTCATCTAAATAAAGTTAAGGCACCTGTGTTGGGTGTCACCTATACATGTGTTGTGAAATCTTTATGATTGTTGGATGTTACTAGTACTTGTTTTGCTTATGTTAGCGAAGTATTGAAATATTGGTTCATTGTTAAAGTATTGCTAGTACTTACTGTTGAATGAACTTGGGTAAGTAAGACTTAGTTTCATTTGAAATATTGTATCTTAAGGCGAATTTATGGGCATACCTTAAGTGAAGAGTTGTCTAGTTTTAGTAGGCATAGGTTGGCCAAGACAAGGTAGTGTCGCATGACCTTGGGTGCTAAAACAAACTTGGGAGAAACTCAAGCTTGAAAAGAAAATTTTTGGTAGATTGTAGGTCCTTGAAATTGATCCTTTGGGGTTGAGCATGGAAAGAGGTCCCCAAGGAGAAATTTCCCATAGCTAGCATACCAACCTTCTATAAAATTCTAGCAACACAAGTTAAAATGGGAGTATTTGCAATGTCTTGATCAACGTGTTTGATGAAATTGAAAGCACATGAATTCTATATAAACAAAACCAATGTTTTAATAATTACAATATTATGTTTAATATGCCTTAGGATACACTTAAGAGTTGTTTTCATGTTGAATTAGGCATAATAAGTTTTGAGTTGTGCTTTTGAAATCTCACTATCGAGAATAGGGTCACTACATTAAATTTTATAAAATTATGAACTAGAGATTCATATGTTGTGTTCTTAAATGGACTCTATCTGTATACTTTAGAAGATGAGATTAAATAGGTGAGTTAGGGCCATTGGATACTTATTTATAATGACTAGCTTGCAAACTTGTAAGTATGATGTTTAACTAATTTTATTCATATAGTGTCTTATCTCTCCTACCTTGGGAAACTTCCTTGGAACTTGGGTTTTCCAACCTGACAGTAGCCCATCGATGGGGTCATGATTCAAATATGACTCTGGTGACATCTCTTGGATGCATGAATAAGTGGTTGAGGCTAGGTGCAAGTCCCTAATGTGATTTTGATGAAATATTATTCCTTGTTACGACATTTAGCCAAGAAAATTTAGTTCTTGCGCTTAGTGCTTGATGGTTGTTTCTCCCATGTAAGTGGGTGGCGTGTGGTCCCAAACATATTTGGACAATTGTAATGCTTCTCTTGAACTTAAAGGATGCAATTTCAAAAGCATAAAAAAATACTGTGACCCATTTACATTATTTCAAAGGGGGGAACCAAAATTTGAACATATTTTGATCTCTTTTAAAACTGTCAATATGATTGCTTTTTTGATAGGTTGCATGACATTCATTATTCTCTTATCACCTCTAATATGTCCATGAAAGATGGAAACTTCAAATTGTCAAGTGTAATTCTCAAGTTGATATTTTATGGTACAATTGCTTTACCTTCAAGGAAATTCGATTCTTCATAAAGGTGAATGGTTGTGTACAAAGAGTGTCACTCATCTTTTCCGTTCCAAGTTCACATGCATTAGATTTGCAACTACCCTTCTTTTTATCCTTCTAGAACTATGGTCTTATGCTTCTCTAGAGCACTTGAAAATCTCGTGGGCCTACTTCTATCATGGTTCCCTTAGTGAATAAAGAAATGGAAAATATTTTGAAAGGATTCACTCTAAAACAATGTTTATTTTTCTTGTGCAAATATCATAGACTTTGAAGGTTGGTGGATTTCTTTGATCATGTCTACCCACTTTCAAGCAACTTGTATAATTTAGGTTCATTGTGATTGTTATAATAAGTACTCATCCATTCATGATCAAAATATGATACCATGATAATCACAGGCCATTATCCACACAATCATTGATAACAGGAAGATATTAGGGAAATGCATATTGAAAGGTGCCAACGTTGCTCTAAGTATATTTCAAATATCTATCCCACGTTTGGTACAACATTTCCTTGGTGAATGTAGTTTTTCATTGATTCCTCTATTTGTAATCCTAAGTTCGTTTATCATCCTCAAAGGACACCATATACATTACACTATAGTGTGATAACTATTAATGTTTAAGCCATTATTATAGTTGTTTGAATTTCATTAGATAACAATAACATAATCCAAGATCAATGAGAAATACATAATCACAAGAGACACAACATTTATCCTGGGAAACCCTCTAGGGGAAGAAAACCCAGCAAAACTTCCTTAATATAGATAGCCAATACAATGTCAAGAGATGTCTTAAGCTAATACAGAAATTCCTCTCCCAGATATGTGCCACTCTCTCTCTCCTTCTTCTCCAGCAGATCTGAACTTGTCTCTCAATAGGCAAGTGTGTTGTGTGTATAAGTGAGGCGCTAGCCTCCTTATTTATATTAGACTAGCACGTGTGAAGTGTCTCTTCACTGACAGGGCAGACTTCTCCCACTGGGTGGTTATAACCACCTTAATTACATTTATGGGCCTCTTTAATATATGTTGGGGCCGACTTCTTATTCTGCCTATTATAATTGTCTTTTGACCAATCCACAAAAGGGGATTTGGTCCTATTACAATAACCGACATGATCAATCCACAATGGGGATTGATCCTATGAATAATATATCAATAATAATAATAATACACTTTGCAGTTACATTATTTCAACACTCCCCCTTAACAAGAAGGGTATTCTTCAGCAGCATCATGTGAGAGAGAGAGGACAACAGCATCAAATGGGTGAGAGGACAACATCATCAATATCATTTTGGAACACTGACTGGTGTATCTATAAATCATCGGAAGTTTTCTTCATCGACAGCATCGTCATTCTCAAAGGAATGCCATCATCATCTGCATCAATATGTATTAGTATAAGAACTGATACATCATCATCATCATTATCACAGCACAGGGTTGGCTCATCATAATACAAGACTGGCTTTACGTCATAGCTGTCAAGTTGGAAGCTCAGTACTTGTCTCATCTCAATGTCTTGCTTTACGTCACAACACTCAAGTTGGAAGCAAGATACTAGACTGGCTTTACATCACAGCTATCAAGCTGGAAGCACAGTACTAGTCTCATCTCATCGTCTTTCTTTACGTCACAGCACTCAAGCTGGAAGCAAGATATTTGTCCCGATTTACGTCACAACCATCCGGTCGGAAGAAGGATACTAGATTGGCTTTATGTCACAGTTATCCAGTTGGAAGCTCAGTGCTAGTCTCATCATACCATCTTGCTTTACGTCACAACCATCAGGTTGGAAGCAAGGTACAAATCTTGCTTTACGTCACAACCATCAGGTCGGAAGCAGGGTACTAGACTTGCTTTACGTCACAGCTATACAGCCGGAAGCATAGTACTAGTCACACATCATCTTGCTTTACGTCGCAACCATCAGGTCATAAGCAAGGAGCACGCCATCTTGCTTTACGTCTAACAACTAGGTCAAAAGCAAGGAACATCTCATCTTGATTTACATCTAACAACTGGGTCAGAAGCAAGGAACATCTCATATTTCTTTACATCTGACAACTGGGTCAGAAGCAAGGAACATCTCATCTTGCTTTACGTTTGACAACTGGGTCATAAGCAAGGAACATCTCATCTTGATTTACGTCTGACAACTGGGTCAGAAGCAAGGAACATCTCATCTTTCTGTACTTCTAACAACTAGGTCAGAAGCAAGATACTAGACTGGATTTATGTCACAGCTATCCAGCTAGAAGCACAGTTCTAGTCACATTACATCATCTTTCTTTACGTCACAACTATCAGGTCGGAAGCAAGAGATGTCTCATCTCAGCATCTACTCCCCCTTTCGAGGAGGGTCCTTTCAGACTATACCAAGATTATCTCTAAAGTACTCAAACTTTATACGAGATAGTGGCTTGGTCAACACATCAGCACCTTGTTCATCCATGCTAATGTACTGGAGCTTCAAGGCTCCTCTTTGTACCATTTCACGAATGTAATGATAATGGATTTCTATGTGCTTCGACCTGTCGTGGAATACAGGATTCACTGTCATTTTTTATGTAGCTCTGGTTGTTACATAGAATCAAGGTTGCTCTCATCTCTAAGTCAAATAGGTCGGTCAGAAACTTTCGAATCCATATAGCTTCGCAGCTGGCAGAACATGCAGCAATGTATTCTGCTTCCGCTGTGCTGAGAGAAATACTAGATTGCTTCCTACTCTGCCACGAGATCATATTTGATCCCAAACTGAAACAGTATCCTGAAGTGTTTTTCCTGTCAGAAACACTCCCTGCCCAATCTGCATCAGTATATCCACTCAATGTGAAATCATGATCTCCATCATAGCTGAGACCATAATCTATTGTACCTTTAAGGTACCTCATCACATGTTTTGCAGCCACTAGGTGAACATGTATGGGTTCTACCAGAAACTAACTCAAGGTGTTCACGACAAAACAAATGTTTGGTCTGGTGTTCATCAGTTACATCAGCGATCCAATAATCTATCTATACAGTGTGGCATTAATCAATTATGACGAAATATCGACCAGCAACTTCAGCTTCGCTTCCATGGGTCTGTTCATGTTTTCATTCCAACATGTCGAATCTCTTCAAGATTTCGACCATGTACTTCCCTTGGTTAAGGAAGATCCTCTCAGGACTCTGCCATACCTCAAGACCTAATAAATAATGCATTAGGACAAGGTCTTTCATTTCAAATTCCAAGGCATGTCTCTTTTTACATTTAGTGATGAGATTTTCTTATCCAGTTAAGAATAAGTCATCCACATATAGAAATAAGATTACTGGCTCATTGTTCATGATTTTGATGTAGATATTAGAGTATTCTTTACTCTTGGTAAAGCCTAAGCTCATCAAGAAACTGTCTATACGACCATACCAAGCTCTAGAAGCTTGTTTTAATCCGTATAAGGATTTATTCAATCTGTAGACATGAGACTTCTTGTCTTCAACCTCAAATCCTTGAAGTTGTTCTATATACACTTCCTCTTCGATAACATCGTTTAGGAAATTTGTCTTTACGTCCATCTGGTGCAGCTTCCACTTCATCTTAGCTACAAGAGCTATGATGGTTCTAATCGAAGTGTATCTGGCCATAGGAGCAAATGTCTCTTCATAGTCAATGCCTTCCTTCTGGGAAAATCCAGGAGCGACAAATCTTGCTTTATACTTCTCAATACTTCCATCAGTAGCATGTTTTATTTTGAAAATCCATCTGGAGGATACCACATCTTTATTATTCAATCTAGGAACTATTTCTCATACTTCGTTATTCATTATGGATTGGTATTCCTTTGTCATGGCATCTGCACATTCTTTCCTCTGAATGGCTTCTTCAAAGCAGGTAGGATCCTCTTCTAGGAGATCACACATCAAAGCCATATAACTGGAGAATGGATTTGGTCTGTTCACCTGTCTCGTAGTTCCTTGGGGAACACCGTACTTCTCTCCATCTTGAATAAGCTCTCTAGCCCAAGCTGGCTTTCTTTTATGGAGGATCTTCATCTGAGGAGATTCTTGCACTTCTACTATATCATGGTCTTCTAGAAGTTCCTCATCAGAGGAAGTTATGACTTCCCTCACTAGTTCTGCAGCTCTGGGAACCTCCCTCATTGCAGTATTGGGGATTACGGGTTCCTCTTCATATACCTCTTCAAGCTAGCATAGTTTAGATTTCTTGAGCGTTGCATATTCATCAAAGGTCACATCCCTGCTGATCTCAATGTGATGTTGACCTAGTATATAGATTTTGAAGGCCTTGGAGACCTCACAATATCCCACAAATATTCCCTTCTTTCCTGAAGGGTCCAGCTTGTTTCTCTTTTCTTTAGGTATATGAATAAACACTGGATAGCCAAATATTTTGAGATGGCTTAAATCTGGCTTCTTTCCGGTGAACATCTCTTCTGGTGTCTTGAGCCCAAGTGCACTATGGGACAATCGGTTCTACACATATACAGCTGCCATTGTTGCTTATGCCCATAAGCACATAGGAAGATCTTGATCATAGATCATAGTCTTCACAGCTTCCAGTATGGTTTTGTTCTTTCGTTCAGCTACATCATTTTGTTGGGGATTATAGGGAGTAGTGATTTCCCTCTTGATCCCAACATCTTTTCAGAAGTTCATGAACTCTTTTGAGGTGTATTCTCCTCCATTATCTGACCTGAGTATCTTGATATTTCTCTTAGAAAGATTCTCTATCAAGGCTTTGAATTCCCACTAATGGAGGACGATGGCATTGGGACATACACATCTGAATGAATGAGCCCTAGGACTCCTTCTGCCTTGATGTCTTTCTTCTGAAATGGGTTCTTGATGTTCTTCTCGTGTGCTCATCCATTGCATACGCCTTTATGGTCACCTTTGAGTTCTGGTAAACCTGTGACCACTTTTCATATGTATGGTAGCGCCTTGTAGTTGATGTGAGCTAATCTTCTATGCCAAAGTTCACATGGATTCTTCAATGGCATGGGTCATGGCAGATTCTGAGTGACCCTTTAGCTTATGCAAGCCACCTTCTTATTTTCCAATGATGATTGCTTCATTTATGGTCTCTCCTTTAGCACGTTGCCTTCTGCAACCTTCACTGTAGCTTCCTCGGGGTTATTACATGTGACCTGGAGAAAGGTCAACAAAACAACAAGCAAGAATAATATCCTTCTGATAATATAAGGAAATAGCACGAACAATCATCACAGTAGCTCCTTTAGAGCTATCACTTATAATTTATCTGAAGCAAAGATTAAAGGTAAGGAATACAATACGAAATAAGGTCAACACTCTCATAGTGTTGTGACCAAGCATTCTTTCATGGCAACCTAGAACTATGACACGAGGTTTCTTCTAGAGGAGGTGTTAGTTGTATCAGGCAAAGCATTTACCTCTATATGCTCACATGCTATCAAGTATAATACTTTACGATGACTACTATCTCAACTATAGTCATCAACTTGTCATGTGTACCTTTGAATCTTACTAATCTTGATTAATCAAACCTGGAGCCTTGTCCTCAAGAATGAGTGATTTCTTTTCTTCCAGGTCTCCTTCACTCAAGTGACGAGTGCTTTCTTCAACCTGTCTTTTGTACTAAGACAATCCGCTATCTTGACAGAAGGTTAGGTTACAGGATAAGCTCTATGATCAACTTTTAATCATTCTAATAATTTGATCATAGCTTCAACATGCAGCACTGATCAAGATAATGTCATGACAAATAAATGCATATCAAAATAATCACACCTGGGTTGCATCATTCCTCTGAATGTGTTGGATCTTGAGATCCTTCTGGATCTATGGAAAGTGATCCCTTCTCCTGCAAATACTCTTTAAAGTTTAACCATTTAAACATATGTGAATACATACCTCTGATAGCATTTGCAGGTAGTGGCTCCATCTAGTAGCAGTGGTAATCATTACCAACTCTTAAGAAAACTTCAAGGGTGATTGCAACTGGTTCTATGGCTACAACTGCAACT
>JASDQU010101328.1:98233-108835 GCA_032191745.1 Picea mariana | reverse complement strand
TCAGAGCACAAAGATTCCAGATCTTACCTCTTTTCTTCAGATCAAACTTCTTTCTTTAGCACATATCTTTATAAATCAAGTAGAATATTGTGCACTAGGGCAACAGATCTACGTACAGAGCTTTCATAGTTTTAGGTCAAATCTTTGCACAAAGCTTCTTCTTTCTTAGTTCCCAACAATCACAGTTTCAAGTCCCAACAACAGAACCATTTGTTGGCACAGGGGAAGACCCAGGGTTCAACGCTACAACAGCGTACCAACGAAACCCTAACTACTGGTCCTTTCGGCAACACCTGTGAAGCAGATGAAGTCTCACCCGAGGTACAGGCAGGGGTGGTTAATTATATGTTTTGTATGGTACATAATCATTATATGTTTTGTAAGTTACATAAAAGAATAATAGTTTAATTCACAGAGATACGTTTTTATATAAAAAAAATATATTGTCAAAATAGTTTGGGATCTTACATTGTTATCATTTTTAACATATTTTAATCATGAAATCCTTGTTTGGACAACAATGAGAGTCTTGTGTCTTTCTTGGATGTAAATAAATAGGTTAATAACCCAAGACCCAAAGACATTTAGCATGAGTGGAAGTCAACCCCCCTACAGACCACCAATGGGTTATTTTAGGTGGTCAATTTTTGCCTACAAACAATGATGCAACTACACGTTGGGGTCTTGAGATTGTACCAATAGAGGCTAGGCTGGAAGATCTGAGTATTGCAATTTTTTTCTGCTTCCGAAGAACAATGAAAACATTTTTATTGTTTTAGAAGTGTGGAAAATATTAAAGTTGAGTGGGCTACATCATCTCTTTTGAAGTAAACACAATGGACTTTCTTAGATTTGGGCACCATGATTTTTGAGTACTCTGTACTCCATGTAAATTTACAAAGTATGAAAGAAAAATTTTAGGCAGTTTCATAGGGGAGACTAATATGATATCTCATATCAGAATATTCTAGTTAAATTTTAAATTATTTTATAACCTTCATTAGGACATTGTTTTTTCCTAAATTTCTTCCAATATACAACAATATTGAATCCTTATAAACATTAATTAGAATACAATCATTCAATTTTGTCAGATCCTTTATGTCATTGCACTGAGAAATGAAAGATGCGGTCTGTAGGCCAGTATTAAAAAGACTTAGTAATTTCCACCCCATTTGTCCATCCCATGTAAGGTCAACCCAATTTTTAAATTTTATTAAAGAATAATAAAATAGAGAATATATATATATATATATATATATATATATATATATAGTACACCAACACAAATCCATCTTGATGCAAGATTGTTTAAGCCCCATGAGATTTGCATCTCAATTGATTTTTTATCCCTCATGTGAGGGCCCAGGAACATGAGAGAGACTTGAGTGTTAGTCCTTTGTTCATGTGAGGGAGCCATAGTCAAAAGAGAAGGAGCTAGTAAAGCGGGTTGTAGCCTATGAGCATCAGTGGGAGAACATACTTGTTTTCTCCATATTTCTTAAGGTCTAGTTAGCACTATGGAAGTCTTCCATAATCGATCAGAACTCTATTGATCACGAGACTGTTGCATAAAGTTGTGCCCATGTCTTAGTTGAGATGAGTTAACAACTGTCTTTGAAATTGTAGGGTCATACAAGATTCCACCAATGGTACCTAACAAAGCCACAGGGATAGTGATGGCTGAGAGAAAATCTCGGGCTCCTTAATGCTTATGGCATACCATAGTTGTGGAGGTCGATGATAGGGTCAGAGGGTAGTAGCCGGAAAACCCTGGCCGTGGAATGAGATGAGCATAAGTCAAATTTTATGAGTGATAAAGAAAAAGATGGTGCGGAAATTCCCTAGACCTCCTTGTTGCTATAGGTCTGGAAGATTATGAGGCTAGCACAGATGCATGCTTTACAATATGCAAGGGGCAACCATTTGGTGATTTGGAGACCCTAGATAATGTAAAACAAATTGATTGGAAAGATTATGAAACCTGTATTGCATTCATTATTGGTTAACACGATATGAAGTTGTTCAATAAATTTGTGTGTGTGTGTGTGTGTGATCCAGGTGGATATCGGTGGCCACCCACCTATTCCAACTGGCTCACATACAGATTTCATCTTGGTAGTGTCAGCTTTCATTTTGGTAGTTTTTTCTAGTTTTTCGRGTCTTGAACTTTCGGGGCCGAAACAACGTTTTCTGGGCCCACCACAKTTGCACTGTAGATGATTAAAGTGCAATGGCATAATGTGTAGTCCTCRGATAGACCTTTCGAACAGGATATCGTGCACCTAAAATGAATATTGTTTGCAAAAGTTACRACCCCAGGAAGTTGATGTACCAACTTACCCCAACGGGGYCCACATGACTTTTGGTGCTTCATCTCCTAGGGTTAAGTTTTTGGATGTCTAGGGTTTTGGCATTCATGTTTGATGTAAAAAATATTTTGAAGCCTCATTGTAATCATCTTCTTGCRAATGAGCGCAACCATCACATCTCTTCTYAGAGATAAGCCACCACCATTCTAGCAAGCTTGTTTCAATCTACATTTTACAATTTCAACATATTTCCTTATTGAATAGAATTCAAGTTTTATTATATCTTTGTTATTGTTCATTGTATCTCTGTGTTAATAATATAGATGTGTATTCATTTTGTTCTTCTCATAAAATCCGGATCATTGGTATCAGAGCGATCTTCTCTGTGTCATTCTTAATGCATGTCCCCGACGAGGTTAGGGTACAAAGAGTTGGGTATTGATCTTGTATCTCTTGAGGAAAAATGCTCTCATACGCCCAAGAAACCTTTCATAGCGAGAGAAAAGAAAGACGATGGGATAGTAGATCCATTCAAACTGTTGATCAAGGAATCCCTCATGCAATAAAGGAACGAGATGATGAATAGTTTTGTGCAAATCCTTCGACGACTACTAGTAGGAGATGGATCTTCCTTGAGCGGAGGCACCACCCCCTTCAAGGTATAGATAAACTTTGATATTCCTATATTTGAAAGTCAGATAGACACAAATGTTGTAGACAAATGGTTGAATCTGCTAGAAGGGTATTGTTTTGTCCATAACTTTTCCAATAGAGAAAAGATTAGATTTTCACTCCTCAAAGTTGTCCCCCATGTCAAAGATTGGTGGGAGACTTTCTGTGAGCAAAATGAAACAGAGGAACCCTCATTATTTACAATCACACTCACCTGTGAGTCCTTCAGAGATGTTATTAAGGAACAATACTACTTTGTTGGAAATTATGACGACCTGTATACATGATGGACAATACTGTGGCAAGAAAGGGACCAAATAGTGTCAAAGTTCACGCATATCTTCCATACCTTGCGCACCAAGCTAGGTATCAAATATTTTGAGCTACATATGGTGCTCAAGTATCGTGGCAGTATACATAGATACATCCAGAGAAAAATGGAGTTTTTGGACATCTTGTCCTTGGGCGCGGCCTATCGATATGTTGTCAAAATCGAGTAGAAGCTTAAGAAAAAGACGTATAAGTTTGGGTCTTGGAACATGTTGGCACAGGGACAGACCCAGGGTTCAACACTATAATAGTCTACCAATAAATCCCTAACTACTGGCCCTTTTGGCAACACCTGTGAAGCAGATGAAGTCTCACCGAAGGTAGAGGTAGGGGTGGTTGCAGGACTCAGGTGTCTGCAACCTTAGCTGGGATACAGATCTGTGATTATAATACTTAATAGAACACTTAGAAACGATAGTTCATCATTATATAACCAATATCTACTTCGCAGAGAGAACAGAGCATCGCAACATTTATCCAAATCTAAGGTAATTAAGCACTTGGCACAAATAAATGGATCAGATCTAACAGAAGCAAGCACTAAGCACATTCACCTATGTCAGATCTAACATCTAGATTCATCATAAGCACAAAGCATAAGTATATCTATCTAACTATCTCAAATCACTTAGCAAATAACACATAAACACATCAAAACATTGCAAAGAGCAGAATAACACAGTRTTTACATGGTTCACCCCCACCTTGGGGCTACGTCCACCAACTCTTCTTCTTTATTAGCTTCTTCAATGGGTTACATGCACAGAGCCACCAAAATCCTACTTCGCATAGGAAAGGAGATTTGTGYGCACCTCGCCATATCCTCCTTCCCCGAGCTAGGTCACAACACTAAGCCTTTCCACAGTCTACGCACAAAGCATTTACAATCCACAATTTCATTTAGAACTTAACTTATCGGCCTTCCATCACATAGATCCAACTCTTAGCACTTAACAAGCTTGCACACACCCCCTCTTACATTTCCTATCCGTCTATTTATATATACAAAATAGGCCTAAACATGGGTAAACCCATGGGCCGACATCCCATTTCCGTTACATATTCCCATATCCCAAAAGGGACCCAAAAAGGGGCCAAGATCTCGTGATCCCCGCTTCGTCTTACGCTCCTTCTTCAACAGGCTGTCGAGGTCCCAAAATAGGTCATCTTGACCAAGGATCTCCCAAAACTTGGTCAAGGGCCAACAGAACCCCTCACAGCAGAAGCAGGGAAAGGGCAGCCCCAACCCGCAGAACAAAGGGTAGAGAAAATATGGACAGCCTCAAGACAACCAGTCTAAGCCGTAAACAAATAAGGACAATGAAAGACAAATAAAGACACTAGGAAGTGGTGCGACTTCCATAAGAGCCTCTAGCATAACACTGCAGATTGTCGCTCAAAGTAGTCATTGGTGGTGGAGGTGAAATCCTCTGAATTAGATGTGGGTTCTGACTCAAAGTCAGAACCAGAAAAGGGAAGAGGAATTATTGACGCAAAACCTAGTGGCACCGTTGCTACCACCAAGATCCATCCTGGTGAACCAGACAAGCTAGAGGAAGGCAAGCACCTCTTTCATTCACAAATGTGGGTGAAGGGTACTCGGTTGCAGTTCATTGTTGATAGTGGTAGATAGAAGAACCTCATCTTAGCGGAGGTCATCAAGCGGTTGGCCCTTCTGACAATGTCGCACCCGCAACCATACACCATCGGATGGCTCCACCAAGGAAGTGATCTTCATGTTAGCCAACAATGTTGCCTATCCTATGGCATCAAGCCCTTCAAAGATGAGGTATTGTTTGATTTTTCTCCCCTTGAAGTTTGTGATGTTCTTTTGGGAAAACCTTATTTATGGAAACGTCATGTTGTATATGAGTCTAGGCCTTGTAGTGTTATTATTACTTTGAACAGGAAATTGTACAGGATACCCGAGGTACTCCCTCCTGCTTCCATTTCTTTGATCTCTGCCAAGCAATGCGGGAAGGTCATCTCTTAGACCGGGAAGTTTGTCTTCTTCGTGATACGCTCTCAAAGTGAGCGGAAGTTTGTAGCCACATCCATGGCTTCCACGGTCGAACTCTCCACGTAGAAGAAGCAAGTGGATAAGGTCATGGAAGAATACAAAGACATCTTCTACTCACCCAATGGGGTACATCTACACTGTCAAGTCAAGCATTCAATCGATCTGACCCCTAACGCACTGCTATCCAATGGGTCAGTCTATCATTGCTCTCTGGTAAAAAACGAGGAGATCAAGAAACAAATCCAAGAACTGCTCCAAAAGAGGCACATCTGACCTAACTCATCATTGTGTGGAAGCCCGATCATGCTTATGCAAAAGAAAGACGAGACCTGGCAACTCTGCATCGATTATCGGGCCCTAAGCAAAATCACAATCAAGAACTAGTACCCGATTCCCCAGATTGATGATCTCATTGACCAACTCAATGGGGAAAACTGCTTCAGTAAGATTGATATGAAGTCTAAATACCATAAGGTCCCAATAGAGCAGACAGATGTATGGAAAATTTCCTTCAAGTCCAAAGAATGTATTTTTGAATGGTTGGTCATGCACTTTGGTTTGACGAATGCCCCAACAAATTTCATGAGGATGATGAAAGCTATCATGTGATCTTTCACCAATTATTTTGTGGTGGTGTATCTGGATGACATCCTCATCTACAACAAGAATTGGGCAAAACACTTGCAACATATTCAACAGGTTTTGCACACTCTATGTCAGCACCAACTATATGAAAATTTGGAAAAAATCTCCTTCGACATGGACAGGGTCCAGTACTTAGGATACATTGTTGATGAGCATGGGGTGCATGTGGATCCAACCAAGATCCAGATCATTCATGATTGGCCAGCCCCAACCACACTCATTGAGCTTCAAAGCTTTTTAGGCCTTACCAATTTCTATCACAGGTTCGTGTTGGGATTCTCCCATATTACATGGGCCCTCAACCAAGTAATCGAGGGTGGTGGTAATGAAAATTTTGTGTGGAGCCTGTCACAACAATAAGCTCTCGATGATTTGAAACAATGCTTGTTCTCATCCCCAGTGTGTTTGTTACTTGACCTGCAAAAACCCTTTGAGATCGAGACAGATGCTTCAAACTATGTTGTGGGCGTAGTTCTCACTCAGCACGGACACCCTGTGGCCTATCATAGTGAGACATTATCAAATGTAGTTTGTAAGTACCCTACTTACGACAAATAAATGTACTCCATTATGCAAGCCTGTCGCCAATGGAGGCATTACATTCTCGGGAAGGATACAATCATCTACATTGATCATAAGTCATTGTAGTTCATGCAGACTCAGGAAAAATTGCAGAATGATCGCCATCAGAAGTGGTCCACATACTTGCAGCAGTTCTATCTCAACATCAAGTATAAGAAAGGAAGCACCAACCAAGTCATTGATTTCCTCAGCCGCTCGCTAGTTGCAGCACTCACCACAATGCTAAACTTATGTGTCCACAAGACCTCTAGATGGCCCTAATTCTATGAGAGAGATCCTAACTTTGCTACCACCTACCAAATGATGGGCGCAAACACAATTGTCACTGATTTCCATCTTCAAGATGGGTTGATGTGCCATCTAGGCCATCTCTGTGTTCCATCAAGCGAGCGAGTGAAGATAATTTGGGAATCCCACTACACTCGGTTGGTAGGACACTTCGACGTAGAAAAGATAGTGGTTGTGTTGTAGTAACATTTCTATTGGTTGAAACTTCGACAGGATGTCAACAAGTATATTAGGTCCTGCACTGCTTGTGCCTTTGTCAAACCCTCCATTAAGAAACAAGAAATGTAAACCCCTCTACCTACTCCTAAAAGGCCCTGGGAATCCATCTCGATGGACTACATGTTGGGCATTATGTCAACCAAGTGGGGAAATGACTATGTTTTTGTGGTGGTTGATAGTTTTTCTAAAACAACGATTATGGTCGCCTGCAAGAAGAGCATCATGGCAGAGGTCACTCTCAAGATCTTCTTCGAATGAGTGTGGGTACATTTTGGGATACCACAAACCATCGTCTCAAATCGAGACAAATGGTTCCTTAGCACATGTTGGTCGAGCCTCTGGTCACTATTGGACACTAAGCTCACCAAATCCACTGCCTTCCAACCCCATATGGATGGACAAACCAAGGTCATCAACTGAATGATCGTGCATATCCTGCGCATGTACAATTCCAAGCATCCCCACACATGGGATGAGAGTCTTCCCTATGTTCAATAGAGCTACAACAGAGTCATTCATAGCTCAACTGAACACAACCCCTTTCAGGTGGGGTTGGGATTTCAACCATTGGATCCCATGGATGTTGCACTACCCTTTGCGGCCACCCAGGAAGACTCGTCCCATGCTTAAACTGAAGCCGACAAAGCTACCCGATTCATTGAGTGGATCTAGCAAATCCACCAATAGGTTCAGAATATTTTGCAGAAGTCCAATGCCAAGTAAAAGCAATGCCATGATCAACATCGGGTGCCACACAAGTTTCAGGTGGGAGATAAAGTTTGGTTAAACTTGCAGAAAGAATGCCTTACAGAGCCCCATCAGAAGCTCTGTCCACTATGCTATGGACCTTATACCAACACCAAGGATGTGGGTGATAATTCTTATGAGCTCAACATTCCCCCCTTCCTTGTAGTGTTTAATGTGGACCTCCTTCGACCATACTTTCCATCATTATTGGACACCTCAGAGGTAGCAGAACAATTGACACCAACAAAGCTCAACCCTGACTGCAAGGAACATACATCCATTGATTAGATCGTGGACACATAGGTCAAGGGCACTCCCCAACATAAGATCCAACCTTATCGAGTTGTCAAAGCATGGCAACTCCTACACCAAGGCAAGTGGCTCACCCAAGCCCAAATTCAATAGAAATTTTCTCGTCTAATGGGGGAATTCAATGCAATGGAGACCATTGCTTCCTAAGAGAGGATGATTGATCCAGGTGAATATCGGTGGCCACCCACCTACTCCAATTAGCTCACATACAGATTTTATGTTAGCAGTTTCAGTTTTCATTTTGGCATTTTTTTTTCTAGTTTTTCGGGTCTTGAACTTCTAGGGTTGTTTTGAGGCCCTAAACAACATTTTCTGGGCCCGCCATTGTAGAATTAGTTAGAGTTGACGACATAATGTATAGTCCTCGGATATACCTTTCCAACAAGATATCGTGCACCTAAAACAAAGACTGTATGAAAAAGTTACGACCCGGGGAGGTTGATATACCAACTTACCCCAACCGGGACCCCATGACTTTTGGTGTTTCATCTCCTAGGGTTAGGTTTTTGGATGTCTAGGGTTTTTGCATTCATGTTTGATGTAAAAAGGCTTTTGGAGCCTCATTGTAATCATCTTCTTCAAATGAGTGCAACTGTCACATCTCTTCTCAAAGATAAGCCACCACCATTCTAGCAAGCGTGTTTAAGTCTGCATTTTATAGTTTCATCATATTTCCTTATTGAATAGAAGCCAAGTTTTATTGTATCTCTATTATTGTTCATTATATATATGTGTTAATAATATAGATCTGTATTCATTTCATTCTGCTCATAAAATCTGGATCAATGTGTGTGCAATCATGTCTACTCTTCCACACACACACAAACACATATATAAAGCACACCGGCATAAATCCATCTTGATGCAAGATCTTTTAAGCATCAAAAGGAAGAGATTCTAACGTTCATCCCATGTAAGGTCAACCCAATTTTTAATTTTTATTAAATAATTATATATATATATAATATATATAATATATATACGATCATACCCGCGTTAATGCATCAGATCCCCTTTAGAACTCCACAGTTAAGCGCGCTTAAGCTAGAGTAGTAATGAGATGGGTGACATCCCGAGATGTCCTAGTGTTGCACCCTCCCCCCTTTTGTCAATTGGGTTTAGCACGAGTGGTTTGTGTTGAGGGGTGTTTCCCCCCTCAACCCAGGTTTAATTCATGCAAGTGACATGTTGAGCTCTTAAATGAGCAAGCTATTGAAAAAGCCTCGACTTTCTACAAAATCTGGTTCACCACGGGTACCATCCTCGAAATGAGGGGAAGTGCCTGGTGGGTTTCTCCAAGCTCTATTCCAAGTTATATATATATATATATATATATATATATATATATATATATATATATATATATATATATAATACAGTAACACAAATCCATCTTGATGTGAGATTTTTTAAGCACCAAAAAATTTGCATCTCAATGCTTAATAGATCTAGAATTAAGATAAACCTATGCTAATTTGTATCAAGGTCAACAATACCGTCTTCTTTACTTCAAGTTCTATACTTTATATAGAAATCAAATCTCTTTATTCAAGATGATAAAATGTTAAACTTTATCATAAAATTCAAATTAAGATTACTATAACTTTTAAAACTCTTACATTTCACTTAAAATTTAAATTTCATTTACCCTTAAATTTCATATACCCAATTTTGTGTAGAGAAGATTCGACTTTTATTACTTTGGCTCAAATGTCTTTCATGAAATATAAACATCATAATAATAAAAAAAAATATGAAATATCTAGACAATTGTATTTGTATTTTTATGATCATATAAACTTTTATTTAAATGTAATTAGATACAATATATTAAACATCCATATCCCATTAACCCCTTTTTTACTTGTAAATGTTATGTTAAAGCTATAAACGTTGAAGTTTAATCGTGAACCTTTATTTCCAAGATTATCAATCAAGCATTATGTATTTGCATATTTTCCTTTGCCACGTTTCTCTCATAAATCTTTAAAGCAAAACCCTATAGATTGTACTTACAAACTTGCATATTTTCCTTTTCCGCGTTTTTCTCATATATCTTTAAAGCAAAACCCTGTATATTTTACTTACATACTTTATAGGAAATCAAGTCTCTTAAATTTAAGAATATAAAAATTTAAAATAAATATCAAAATTCCAAATCTCCATCTCTCATCTAGTGCTCTATCTCAAAGAACATATATTGTTTTGATATAGCAATATCAAAACAATATCAATTCCAAATCTCCATATCTCATCTAGTGCATGCAATATCAATTCTTACTTTAAGGATTCCTAAAACTTTATATTTATAAATTAAAATTAGTATACATGTTTACGTACAACTTCTAAGATCGTAATATTTAATTATTTTAATACCTCAAATTAAATGTATATTATTTTTCACAAAGGATATGTCAAAAACAAAATCCCATATGTTTCTAGGAATTTTCGATCCCTTAAATAAACCTATTTGAA
>JASDQU010101328.1:65210-77716 GCA_032191745.1 Picea mariana | reverse complement strand
TAGCTTTAAAGCCATAAGTTCTGAAAAATTATTTGTGTCCAAGCCTATACCAGCTTTGAATTGCAGGGTATGTGAATCGGATAAAAATAATATCCCCCCTGCCCTTTCCATCAAAAGGTCACCTTGAGATGCATCACCAAAATAGGCCCAAACGCCTCTTCTATCAATATTTTCTTCTATAACCCATCTCGGTAATTTTATATGTTTTACAAATGTCTCAAGATTGCCCAGAAAATATAGTGTGTGTGGCACCAGAAAGAGAGGTGCTTCAAAGCCTCCTTCCTCCAGACGGGCACCCAGTCGATCCCTTAGTGTTGATATTTTACATATACAGCTAGCAGTTACAATTCTTCTTTCATTATTACAATTATTTACAACATTAACTGCATATATAAGATCATTGAAAGAGAGAGAATCACATAAACAAGATAGACACAGATTATCTGGGGAAACCCTCTTGGGGAAGAAAACCCAACAAACTTCTTCTAAATAGATTCTTCAACCAAGAACAATACCAAGATAGAAAACAGATGGTCCTTTTGCAGAATCACCCCTGTCTCCAAAACTTGCACACCTTTCTCTCTCTTATGCTTGAGTGAGATGAGTGAGTGAATGAGGCGTCTAGCCTCTCTATTTATACACAAGTGACTTGCCCTTTTTAACTGTTGGGGATGACTTGACAAGTGTCTCTCGATTATACTTTACATTAGCCACAATAGGGGCTGACTTGACAGTTTGATTTTATTTAACAATAAAGACCACAATGGGGTCAACTTTACCAATATAATATAATAATATGCTTTTAGGGTTTTTGCATGATCAAGTACACTAGTAGAATATCTTCCGCAGCTACATATTCTTCAACACTCCCTCTTAGATAGGAAGGTATTCTTCAGGAACAATCTGCTTATGCATGTCTGTACACTTCGGTCATAGTCTTGTTGAATTTCATGAATCTATATATCATAAGAAGTTTTGCACTTTCACCAGCCTTTCGTACTGGAGTAATATATCAGCATGTGTTGGAGTTACCAACCTGCGTTGGGGTAGCGTACCAGCCTGTGTTGGGGTTACCAACCTGTGTTGGGGTAGCATACCAGCCTGCGTTGGGGTTACCAACCTACACTGGGGTAGCATACCAGCCTGCGTTGGGGTAGCGTACTAGCCTATGTTGGGGTTACCAACCTACACTAGGGTAGTGTACCATCCTATGTTGGGGTTACCAACCTACGTTAGGGTAGCATACCACTCAATGTTGAGGTTACCAACCTACGTTAGGGTAGCATACCAGCCTGCCTTGGGGTTACCAACCTGCGTTGGGGTAGCGTATCAACCTATGTTGGGGTTACCAACCTACGTTAGGGTATCTCATCATTTCCCTCTATTGGGGATCACATCACTTCCCTCTATTAGGGATCACATCACTTCCCTCTATTGGGGATAACATCTCACTACTGGAGAAAACAATCACTTCTCACTACTGGAGAAGTTTTTTTGGATCGCTCCAAGTTTGTCTCTGAAATACTTGAACTTAAATTTGGAAAGGGGATTGGTCAACACATCTGATACCTGTTCGTCGGTGACGATATACTGGAGTCTTACTACTCCCTTCTGTACCATGTTCCAGACATAGTGGTATTTGATCTCGATGTGTTTTGACTTGTCATGAAACACAAGGTTCTCTGACAACTTCATACAACTTTGGTTGTCACATAAAATGCAAGTTGTCTCTAATTCGAGATCAAATAGCCCTGCCAACAACTTTCTAAGCCACACTGCCTCGTTTGCTTTAGTCGTACTGAGTGCCACATTGGTTTGCTTCCTACTGAACCATGCAGTCACAATTGATCATAGGATGAAGCAATATATGGATGTACTTTTCTGATCTTCTACACTACTAGCCCAATATGAATCAATGTAGTCATGTAGGCTTATCTCCTGATCTGAGGTATATCCGAGACCATAATCAATTGTACCCTTAAGGTACCTCAATATGTGTTTTTTTGCAATCAGTTGAACATGTCTCGACTCAACCATATACTAACTCAAGGTGTTCATCGCAAAACATATGTCTGGTCTTGTGTTTGTTAAATACATTAGTGATTTGATCATTTGTCTATACAAGGTGTCATCCACTTTTTTGGAAGATGTATCACTTAGCAACTTCAGATTTGTAACCATGGGCGTAGGCATGGCCTTGCAATCCATCATATCGAACCTCTTCAAAATCTCTACTGTATATTTTCCTTGTTTTAGGAAAATCTCATTTTGTCTTTGCCATACATCTAGACCTAGTAAGTAGTGCATTATTCCTAGATCTTTCATCTCGAATTATGCATCAAGCTTCCTCTTTCTCTTGGTGACGGGATTCTCTTCTCCTGTTAGAAACAAGTCATCTGCGTATAGTAACAATATTATTGGACTTCCATCCTCAACCTTGTAGTATAGGTTGGGATATTCTTTACTCTTGGTAAAGCCCAAACTCATCATGAAGTTATCCATTCTCTCGTACCAAGCCCTAGGGGCTTGCTTCAAACCATATAAGGCTTTCTTTATCCTACACACATGTGATTATCTGCCATGTGTCTCAAAACCTTGTGGCTACTCCACATACACTTCCTCTTCTATCTCACCATTCAGGAAAGTTGTCTTCACATCCATTTGATGTATCTTCCATTTTGTTACTACAACTATTGCAAGTATAGTCCTAATGGAAGTGTATCTTGCTACATGAGAAAAATTCTCCTCATAATCAATGCCTTCTTTCTGGGAGAATCCTCGCGCCACAAACCTTTCCTTGTACTTTTCAATACTTCCATTTGCTGCATGTTTTATTTTGTAAATCCATTTTGAGCTTACAACTAATTTCTCTCATGGTCTTGGAACCACATTCCAAACATCATTTTTCAAAATGGATTGGTGTTCTTCAATCATGGAATCCTTCCATTCCTTCTTTTCTTCATCCTTTTCATAACATGTAGGTTATGTATCAATAATATCACTAAGGAGTGCCATGTAACTGGAATAGGGTTTTGGTTTCTTTCTTTCTCTGTAAGTTCCTTCTGGAGCACTATATTTTTTTGCATCTTGTATAATCTCACAGGCCCAAGATGACCTATGCTTTCCTCTAGGTGGATCTATGGGTCTTTATGGCTCTGTCATGTCATGATCTTCTATATTATGTTCTTCAGGTAAAATATCAATTCTAGAGTCTGCAACTCTTGGAGCTATTGGTTCTTCATCATGGTGTTCATCTGTATGACACTTCCTAGAATTGTTGAATGTTGCATCCTCGTCGAAGATAACATCTCTACTAATCTTAACATGTTTGTGACCACGTATGTAGACTATGTATGCCTTCGATGTTTCACTGCAATCGACAAATATGCCCTTCTTTCCCGAAGGGTCCAATTTGGATCTTTTATCCTTGGGAACATATACATATACTGGACAGACAAATATTCTCAGGTGGATGACTTCTAGCTTCTTTCCTGTGAACATTTCTTCTGGGTCTTACTCCAAAGGACACAATGAGGTGTTTTATTCTGCACATGCACTGGAGTCCTTGTTGCTTCTACCCATAGATGTTTCGGTAAGTTATGATCATGAAGCATGGCCTTCACTACTTCCATTATGGTTTGGTTCTTTCTTTCTACCACACCATTTTGCTAAGGGTTGTATGGAGTAGAGAGCTCCTTCTTAATCCTAGATTCCCTGCATAATGCCTTGAATTCATCTTATGTGAATTCTCCACCATTGTCTGACCTCAAGACCTTAATCTTCTTTTCAGAGAGGTTTTCTATGAGGGTCTTGAATTCCTTAAATTTGCAAAACACTTCACCTTTTGTCTTCAAGAAATAAATCCAATCTTTGTGTGAAAAGCCATCAATGAAGGAGACATAGTATGCATACCCATTGGATGAAGAGGTGGACATAGGTCCACATACGTCTGAGTGTATAATGTCTAATACACCTTTGGCCTTTCTTTCACTGCTTGGAAATGGACTCTTCATGCTCTTTCCTTCTACACATCCCTTGCATATGCCTTCATGGTCCACCTGGATCTTAGGTAGTCATGTCACCATCTTGCTCATGATTAGTAATGCCTTATAGTGTAGATGAGCAAGTATTCTATGCCATAAATCACATGGGTTTACGTTATTGTGAACTAGGGTTGTTTATAAGTGTCCTTTGAATTTGTATAAGCCTCCCTCTTGGAAACCAATCACAATTGCATCATTGAAGGATTTCCCTTTTGGCCACATTAGAACTTCTCCATCAACAAATGAAATTATGAAACCCTTCTCTTCTAGAGATGAAATAGAGAGAATATTCTTCCTTAACCCAGGTACGAGTAACACATCTTTTACCTTCATCAATTTCCCAGAATCCAAATTAAAGGAAGCTTCTTCTACACCTTTGATAGGATATTGATAATCATCTCCAAGTTTCACTTTATGAGGTGAGTCCTTCTTGATTAAATTTGACAAAGAGTACGGGTATCCCGCCATGTGCTTAGAAGCACCACTATCAATGAGCCAAGTGTCACTTCCATTAGTGATAGTTCCTGAAAGGGATGAGATTAAAATGTTTGGTTCATTATCACTTTCTCCCTCTAGATCTTTAGATCTTATGGGATCATTCTCTTCTAGAATGAATTTCCACTCTTGGTAGTCATTGGATCCTTCAAGCTTTCCATCTAGCCTGAAACTGGTAGTCATCCTGCATGGAACAAGTAAACAACAAATAATATTTCAAGATATGAATCTAGACCTTACCAGAGAGTTTTGATGAACCAAGATGAATTTTGTCACGAGAACTATAACAATTGCAACCAAACGTCCAGATCTAGGGTTTATGAGGAAACCCTAATTTTTCAATTCTTGGGTTTTCAAATTCTGGTCCAGGGAAGTGATGTGCCTTTCTTAGGTGAGTTCCTAGGTGATCTTAGATTCACCAATTTCCTTCAACAAAGGGTAAAATGTCACTCTTAGGGTTTATGCAGAAACCCTAATTCTGCAGCAGCTGCAAAACTGAAGGCTAAAACTTGGAGAGGGTGCGCTGAGGTTACCAAGTCTTTATAAGATGTGAGTTGGTCTCTTTTAGGCCTGTTATGATACCATGTTGATATTTTACATATACAACTAACAGTTACAATTCTTCTTTCATTATTACAATTATTTAGCAAATTAACTGCATATATAAGATCGTTGAAAGAGAGACAATCACAGAAACAAGATAGACACAAATATTATCCTGGGAAACCCTCTCAGGAAAGAAAACCCAACAAAATCATTCTAAATAGATTCTTCAGCCAAGAACAATACCAAGACAAAAAACATATGGTCCTTTTGCTGCATCACCCCTCTCTCCAAAACTTGTGCACCTTTCTCTCTCTTATGCTTGAGTGAGTGAATGAGGCATATAGCCTCTCTATTTATACACAAGTGACTTACCCTTTTTAACTGCTAGGGATGACTTGAAAAGTGTATCTTGATTATACTTTACATTAGTGACAATAGGGGTCGACTTGACAATTTGACTTTAGTTAACAATAAAGGCCACAATGGGGTCGACTTCACCAATACAATATAATAATATGCTTTTAAGGTTTTTGCATGATCAAGTACAATAGGAGAATATCTTCCACAACTACATATTCTTCAACACTTAGCACAGGGGTAGAAAGGGCCACGAAGCATGCAAAGAATCTCTTTCACATGGGTACCCAACCATAAATGCAACAAAAAATTGAAATGTATGTGAATGAGGCCAAACAAATGTGTGCTTAGACCTCAAAACGCTAAATCAAGGAGGAGTTTCATGATTGGGTTTCTGACACCAACTTTTCTAGGTCCAAAGACATAGGCCTTTAGAGCCATGGAGTTTTACTGGAGAGCCAAAACAACAATTTCTCTTTCAATGAAGGATACTTAGGTTCATCAAGTCAAGCAAGAGGAAACATTGGATAGGCTTAGGTGATTAGAATTAAAATTCATCACTCTATGCATAATTGATTTTGGAATCAATTTCAAAGTCACTAATTGGGGCTCTGACGATGAGAAGGAATATGTTGAGGTAGTAGGCACCTCGGACTCCCCAAGCACCAACTCCAAGCTGATCGTTCTTGAAGAATATATGGAGGTTGATACCAAAGGAAAGGCCAAGATGCATAAGACCTCCGGTCATGCGAGTCCATCCTAGCCACCGCCGAGTTAGTTATCTGGATTATGTTGTTTTCAAGTTCTTGTTTGTCTTGTTATGTTTCCAATTTAGACATGATATATATATATATATATATATATATATATATATATATATCATAACAACTCTCACAGATCATATGGTTGCTAAGGATTAAGGGTTGTATGATGCTTGGTTTACGTTTTGGTAGGAATAAGGTAGTGTTGAATGTAACAATTTTTGTATATTATTAATATATAAGTATTCTAGACTTAAAAAAATATTATAGATTTTATATAAGTGAAAGAGCCTAAAATATTCAATCCCTAAAAAGCACACTACAAAGGAGAGATATCCCTATGTTCAAATATCTTACATTTTCTTGTTAACCAAATGCCCCAAGCCACAATTAAAGGTAATGCTCCATATCCCTTTAAAGTTTCAACTCACACCACTACCTAAGAACTTCTTCTATTGTGTCCCCTAAACTAGGATTTTTATGTTAAAGGGACATGTTAGTCTTTTTTAATATACCCAAGAGTAATCGAGAGGCATGCTAACTACAAAGCTTATAACAATTTGAACTGTAAACCTAAATTGTCACTCATTCAGACCAAAACCAATCAATCTACTCATTGAAAGGCAACTTCTATGAAAATTTGTGTAAGTAATACCTTTCCTTTTACTTGTGTTGAACTTTCTACAACTTTACTTTCCTTCCACTTGCTTGTGGATCTACTATATTTTCCCATAAACTTAATGGTTATATGTGATTCAACATCATGTTCAACCTTTTACTTGTGTTGAACTTTCTACAACGTTACTTTCCTTCCACTTGCTTGTGGATCTACTATATTTTTCCATAAACTTAATGGTTATATGTGATTCAACATCATGTTCATGGTTTTGAAAGCTACAAATTTGTTAAGAAAATATCAAATATAGTTTAATTAAATATCTCAAACAAGTCTTAAAAAAATGATTGGTTATTAATAAAAATTTCAAACAAGTTTGAAAAAGTAAATTAATTATTGCTTGAGTTATGATCACCCTTGTAAAGATGTTGAATATAGGGAAAGCTTCCATCCCCAAGTCCTTGGATGCATGCGGTTGAAGCTTCTTACAACCATGTGTTTCTTCATAGGAGGTCACATGTTTAAATTTGGAAGGGGGTAGGGTATGTACACCTTCATAAATGTTTTTTTAGCCATGGGAATCAATAACTGGTCAAAGTGATCTAGGCTTGGCTTGGGATCAAATCCATTGGCTGCCACTATAACCAAAAAGTATATCCAATAACTTGTAAGCTATATATACCAGAAACTCATGACTTATCAAGGGTCTACACATCCTAAGGAACCTATGTGGGGATCTCTATCCGAGGGAGTGTCTACCATTCTAGTCTTATCACAACAAACCTATGTCTCACTGTTATTTGACAAGCGGGGAGAGAGTGAAACTTACCTCCTCACTATTCGATACATGAACCATCAATTTACACCTTCGTAAACTTAACTAGTTGAATCATAGCATATAATGGGTTCATTGTCTCACAAATAATGAAGTCTTATGCATCAAATTTGTGTTTGACTAGGCTATGCTCTTAAAATTATAATTTTTTTAACAATCGTTGGAAAATATTTATATTTATAAAAAATTTGCAGCCTAGGCATGCAAAGAGATGTTACAAAAAGATAATTCACCATGGAATTACTACTCACAAAATTGTTATATTGTTATGTAATGTTAATTATAATCAAAACATGATTTTTATGAAGACAATGTACCCAATTTATTCTACATAAACATGCTAGAATCCTTGTTGGGGATTTCAAGGAGGATGCCATTTACTTGGTTTGTGTGCATAGATACCAATTTCTTCTCCGTCCTTGATCCCTTTTGATCCTTTGGCAATGGAACATGGAGGTTCTGAGCCACTCCAAAATTTGATGGTGAAACTGCTAGCTGGAGCCATTGCGAATCTTCGACCAAAACAAGAGTCTTGTTGTTAGGAGAGGATGATTGTTGACTAAGTCATCCCTCAGCGAAATTGATGTGACTTAAGGAATTGGTGGCTCATACAAAGAGTTGGATAGATATAGCTCCCCCCCCCCACAATTTTTTTTCCACGACCATATTGGCCCTTTTGTCCACTTCGGTATTTAGCTCATGAAGCACATGAAGCCAGTCAAGTTTCGTAAATTTCTTAGAGAAGTATCTTTCTCATTTTAGTATTGGTGCTAACTGAAAATATGAAGGAAGGGTCTCCCCCCCCTCATATATTGAATGATTAGACGAGAGTCACCTAGGATTGTCAATTCTTTAATTTGAAGTGTGATGGCTAGTTTAAGTCTCATTAACAATTTGTAGGCTTCTGCTTGATTATTGGTCATCGTTCCTAGATTCCATTCATATGATTGTGCTAGATTCCCCCTAGGGTCATAAATGACCCCACCCATCCTTAAAATTAGATTATTAGTAATATTAATAATGGTCATTTTTTAAAGCAGTTATGTGAAAGAGACATTGTGTAGTACAACAGATAGTTTTTTTATTTTAGTTTTTTGCATAGGAAGAAGGGGGAGACCAAACAACAAGCATATTCACACCACAACCAATAAACCAATATATTATGTTAGTAAAAGGTGCTAGCCCCCTCTGACAACTATCATTATAAGTAAATTACATAAATACATTTGTCAATAATATACTTTGTCTTTCACATCATATCAAGTATTTATATTTTAAGTGTTCATCATAAACATATGATTATAGAAAAACATACATTATTTATTTGTACATTAATTAATCTACTAATCATCATCATTAATCTATTAAACACTATTTCATCCAAATTTTCACTTAATAATAACTAGATTACATTTAAAAATGATTTAACTAGATTAAATTTTAAAATGGTTTAACTAGATTAAATTTAAAAATGGTTGTATTTTTCTTGGTAATAAAAAAAATAAAAAAATAAAAGTTTTATCCATTCATGTACTCATTTAACTTACATTTATTTAGTAATGACATTTATATTAATCTGTTGGACAAATTAAGAAAAACCTTACAAATTTGAAACTCTTAAGAGATGTGTATGAAATTAATATGAAGGATGATAATTTGTATTTTAAAAGAGTAATAGTTTAATTTTTGAATTACAATTTAATTATTAATTTTATTTAATGTTACTTAAATATTAATTTCATTATAACTTTTTTCTATATAAAGTTGTTGAATATAATTATTAATTATATTGAATATTATTAATGTAACATTTGTGTTTAACAGATTCTAGTTTTTACTTATATATGAGAGTGGATAAAACTTATTTATAATTCCTAAATATAATTATAACATTGAATTTGTCTTCTTATATTGTATGTGAATAAATAACATATTTCTACTTTTGTTAAATGTACTTTTATCACCTTGGTAATGGACAACTAATTTAGTCTAGTATTGAACAACCTAACTATCACAACAATTAAACCCAAGCCTTTCACTTGTCTCTTATTTATGGAACATAGATTCTTCAAACTTGAGCAACATCTCATGCTTTGCTATTGTTGCAATGATATTGAACACTAAATTAATGATATTGAGCAGGCCTTAAAAAAACACACACAACATGGTAAAAGGACAAGTCAATGAACATAAATATGCCAAGTGGTAAATTTGCACACGTGGCTACTCCCAAGTCTCATGGCATGAAGTAGAGATTTTGTACTATGTCAACAAAATTAGGTCATGACTCGTGCTACCTTACATGCCTTGGACATGGCACACACCCATGAATATCTACCAACATGGCAGACACCCATGAATATATACCTTACATGAATATCTACCAAGGCTCTACATACACGATTACCGATGAGATTTTAATGCTTGGCCCAATTGAAATGAAGTTCTTCAATGTTTTTGTGTTATCTCAATAGAAAATAGCTATAATTAGTATTTCTCTATAATTTTAGTGTTATAGCCTCTTACAATGGATTCTTTAACCACCCTAAGATCACAAAAAATAACAAAACAGACAATAGATTCTCAGTAGCAAGGGTAATAAGGCTTTGTATTATGTACAAGGGCTCTCAAATTTTTTGTTAAAAATATTAAAATCAAGCAGGCCAGAGCATGTAAGCAGGTAATATCGTTTGGCATCAAACATGTCAAAGAGTCTCCTTCGATCAAGCTATGAGTTACACAACTCTTGTCTTCACATTAATATATGCATTCATAATAATATGTAAAATGGCAGTCTATATGGTCTTGGTGACTATGGTATTTGGGCTTGTTATTTAAATCAACAACGATCCATTATTTCATTTTTTTGGTTTTTTGGTGTGTTTAGGATCAAACAATAATGAAGAGGATCCCATTCCTTGAGTTGTGCAGGTTATGGGAAAGAGCACTGGTGACTTAAGGGTGGTTTGCTATTGAGAGAAAATGAGCAACAACGCTTATGACTGAAGGAACGTCCTTCATAAGCAACCGGTTGATTACTTTATAAACATTTGAGTTTTCTATTATTCTTTATGATGTTAATTCCACTGTGTAAGCAGTTTTATATGAATGTTGTGTGCTTGTTGTTTTGATTGATTTATTGCATTTATGGGTTTTTATTATGTTATTAATTGCATGAGTTATTTGGCATGTTGCTTGCATGCAGATTTTTAAATGGTATCAAAGTATGC
Source organism: Picea mariana (assembly GCA_032191745.1). Classification (NCBI taxonomy): domain Eukaryota; kingdom Viridiplantae; phylum Streptophyta; class Pinopsida; order Pinales; family Pinaceae; genus Picea; species Picea mariana. The sequence goes on along the minus strand of JASDQU010101328.1, from coordinate 66,833 downwards.
TAAGTTGTTTTTTTTTAGTAATTAGCCCCAACTTGGAGGATGTACCATTACAACCTTGGCTTACCCTGTGGATTTAACTAACATAACACGTGAGTGCCCTCACCTTGCACTTTTGGGAAATTCCAAGTGTTAGCATTATAAGTTACACCTTGTTTTTTTTAGTAATTAGCCCCAACTTGGAGGATGTACCATTACAACCTTGGCTTACCCTGTGGATTTAACTAACATAACACGTGAGTGCCCTCACCTTGCACTTTTGGGAAATTCCAAGTGTTAGCATTATAAGTTACACCTAGATTGATGTAGGATTTAATGATTAAAATAAGTTTATGCTTGAGTGGATTAACAAGAAATAGAAAGATAGAGAGGGCAGTAGCAAGAAATAGAAAGATAGAGAGGGCAGTAGACTGTCTGCAGAGGCGTTCCATTGGGCATGACGTCATAGCATCCTGCAGATTAAAGCCATCAAGCTGCCTATCAGACAAAGGCTTATGCAATGGTGGGTAGAAGAATGGAGAGAAAAACATAAAGCATAATATTCACAAAACAAAAATCCTCTCTGTTAAATGGATTGAAAAATACTTGAAAAAAACAATAATAAACAGGAACTCACTGCAAATCCTTTACAACTCATGAATCTCCTAATCATAAACAACTATGATATTCTGCAATTTTATTGAAATGAGATGAAGGAGAAATAAAAACAAAGTAAACATATTAATAGGACCACTCTCATGAATCCTCAATGACAGAAATGCAGTAACAATAACATGCCCTCGGGCTTACAGTCGTACACACATATTTCTTCTTGCAAAAAAACCTCTCTGGTCTCTCCACCGAACCCTTTATTGGTCCTTTATCCCCAAATTTATAGAACCTATTACATTTTAAGCTCCAGATTCGAGCCTTATCTCCTTTTTATAAAAATAGTAAATTGTTACAAAGATGATGACTCATACCAACTGGTCTCTAACTTTTAGGAAGAGGTTAAAAAAAGGTAGTGACAGGTGTAACTCATCTCCTACTTTTTAGGATTCAATTTTTACTAGGATTCCTTTAGCCATCCAGAAGATAGAGCCATCCAGAAGATAGACAACACATGTAACTCATCTCCTACTTTTAGGATTCAGTTTTTACTAGGATTCCTTTAGCCATCCGAAAGATAGACAACACATGTAGATGAGGATTTATCTTCATTTAATGGTTCCATGTTGCCTTGATGTCGATTCATCCATGTGAGAGCCAAAATTTGATGTATAAGTTGAGCTTGAGTAAAATCGGGAACTTCTGTAGCGTCCCTAGTTCAATTCTGGCCCCTGTTGCTGCAAAACCTCCACCTACAACACTACCTACAACACTTTCTCAGCGTAGGCTCGCTGCGAAAGTTCTGTTCTTGCCTGCAACAATGCATTTGGTAAATAATGAAGTGCATTTGGTAAATAATGAAGTGACATATGAAGGACACTACCATAATGTTCTAAAATTTCCTGAGCAATAGTAATCCCAACCACAAAATTCCCTGCAATATTGTCCTGAGCTCTATCTTCCAAAGAGAGTTCTGACTCAATTGGAGCCAGAGAATGTGTTTGAGTCTGATACTAGATTGTTCTAATGCTTTTGGAT
>JASDQU010101327.1:332102-355997 GCA_032191745.1 Picea mariana | reverse complement strand
GTCTCCTTGGTATATATAGGAGACTAGGAGGTATAATTGCAACTAATGGCCTAAAGACGACATAAATAAAATAACATTACTAATATAATATGCCCTAATTAAGGGGTAATGAGCCAATATTAGGGCTTAACAAAAAGGTAGCAGTTGGTAATCAAAGCCTTGTGCAATGCAGGACACGACTTCCAGCTAGAACGACTCTAGTCAATGATGAGAGCTCATCCCTAGATTCAACCAGCAAGAAATTGTCAGTTTCATGGATTCTTCCACAAAGGCAACAACGAGCCTACAAATCGGGTGAATAGGGAAAAAACCCTTTCCATAGACTTTCCTTCATAACGCTTTGCATATTCACCAAAACCCTAGCTCTGACTACCAAGTAGAGCTACGAAACAAACTTTTGTATTTATTTTGTTGTGTTATTGTCTTGTTGCATGTTTTGTGACCCACAACCTTGATATTCTACTATTCTCTCACAAAAATGGAAACAGAGGAAGGACCCTAAAAAACCTGCATAACTTTGAATGTCAAATTTGGACGTGACTCATTGAAGGCCAAGCCCAAATGCATTCAAACTTCGTTAAAGTCCATGACATATGTAAATTTTTAATTTTGAAAAATTAATTAACAAAATTATATTTGCATTTATATCTTTTTTTAAGGTGGTAGTGAGGAAAGTTACAAATGTCGATTAACTCAACATCATTAATAGAAAAAAACAAAACATACCACAATATTTATATCAATTTTATTCAACAACACAATATCAATATAAAAATTATAAAGTTTATGTAATGAGAAAATATATCACAAAATATACCACAATATTTATATCAACTTTATTGAACAACACAATATCAATATAAAAATTATAAAGTTTCTATAATGAAAAAATATATCACATCAATTTCATTTTATTTAATCAAAAAATAAATAAATGATACTTTTAATTTTTGAATTTTTTAATAATAAATTGTTTAAAAATACAAATTTAAATAAATTCTTTTACAAAACATATTACTACGTCTCTAAGTTTTAAGGAAAAAATTGCATTAAAACACAATAATTTATATGCTACCATGGAATTAGATATCCATAATAAACTTGAGTGTAATTAGAAAAAATAAGAATACATTAATTAGTCTCTAAACTTCATAAAAAAAAATTATTTTTATTTAACAATTTAATTAGATGTCTATTATTTATGGAACTAAATTTTTAACAAGTGGAATAAGTAGTTGAACAGTTATTAAAAACAATACTTTTGCAAAAAAATGAAGCATAGCTCAAGATCATAGTAATTTGAGATCTCCACAAATTAAAATGATTTTGATCTAAAATATGATCTTTAAACTAAAACATATTCTTAATATCGTTATTGTTTGTGTAGGTTTATTAGTGACTCTATAGACTTAATTCCAACTTCTCCTAATTAAACCTAAAGAAAATCAAAGTAGGCCAAAGTTACCACAATTTACAATAAATACAAGTTGAAGAAACATTACTACAGACTTTACAATCCAAGTAATGCAATGAATATTATTAACAAATGCAATGAAAGTGACTATATATTGTTAAAATGAGAAACCACAAAGTTCTGAAGGAAAATTGTGTGTTAGACCCCCAAAGATCACGACGAACTACCTTTAAATATAGGCATGATTATCTTAAAAAAATAAATTGTGACTTTTGTTTCCTAGATTATTATGAATGTACATGACAACTAGCTACACTTCTTGCTTTTAATTACAATAAATTTGTATGTTATATTATTAAGCATGAATGAGAATTTTGTACTATAATTTAGGAAAATTTTAGTTTTAGGACACTTACTAGGGCTGACACTTCTTATCTTTTTGTCTAGAATGTCTTGTATGCATACATTTTGATTATCTTAATAGTTATCAAGAAAACTTCATTTGTCTTATTCATATTTGAGTTGTGAGTCTATATACAATATGATTTTAATAAGGTTAACAGTGTTTAGTTCAAGTGGTTGGGATGATTGATTTTTATCTTTCCTACCCATATTCAATTCCCACAAGTGACATTTGAACTCTTTTAGTTGCATAAATTAAAAGTTTTTAAACAAAAATTTATATTTATAAATAAAAAAGACAAAAAAAAATTAACATTTAAAAAAAATAATGTAATGAGTTATTTTCATTTTTTCATGATAAATGTGGCCAATCTTCTGGATTTCTCTTAATATTCTAAATAAAAAAACTAGCATTTAAAAAAAAATTGATTTAATTCATATACAATAATAAAAAAATATTTATAATCATCCTAATTAATTTAAAAGACTTAACCTCCCCTCCCCTCCAGGACACTCTAATATTCTCACTCTATTCTCTTATATTCAATATACTTAGATTTGTAATGATCGAGTTATTTTCAATATTTATGATAGATGTCCCAGTCCTGTGGATTTGTATATGTATAGATTAAGAAAAATGTAACTTATTTAAAATATATATATATATATATATATATATATATAATATATAATATATAATATGACAATTCAAAAAATTTAAAAATATTTAAAAATTAAAATTAAAATTAAAATGATTAGTTTTTCTAAATTTAATAAATGTTATAGGTTTTCAAGGTCGAAGGGAGTAGTTGGTTCCTTGGATTTCGATGAGTGCTGGCTGGTGGCTCCGGCTGCTCGAACTTACCAGCAAGTCTCTCACATAGCTGCAGTACTACCCTTTTAGGTGGGTGTAGGTAAGTGAGTGAGGAATGTGAAGATATCTTTCAAACCAAATAAAATGAGAAACATGGCATCCTACCTCATAGGCTGGGATGTGAGGCAAGCATGATACCGATAACACTAAAGACTACCACAAACTAGATTAATGAAATGAATAGAAAGGTCAAACTAATAAAATTAAAGTGATTAGTTTTTTTAAATTTAATAAATGTTATAGGTTGAGTTTTTTACTAAGTGATTATTTTTTAGGAGGATATTTGTTTCAAATTCACAAGAAATTGTTAGATTTATGAATTTAAGTGATTATTTTTGTAGAATATCCTAAAACTTTTTCAACATGATAAATTTATTTCTATATTTAAAAATGAATTTTGAACAACAAAAAATAAATAGTGATCCTTGTAAATTTATATCCCCTAAAAATATCATTCATAAAACAGCTAAACAAACCTTAATAAATTCTCTCATAACTACTCTAATCTCACGAAAATCTGACAAGGACGTATAAAAATGCGATGGGAAAACAAATGGAGAGAGTGATATAAGTTATGCGGGCATATGCTGGTAACATTGTGTGAGGGTTAAAACTGGGAATTCACTAAAAAGTTTGCGTTGAAAGTGACTGCTGTACGAGAAGGAATCATATTAGAGGTTACCATCGTGTGAGGGTTAAAACTGGGAATGAAAGTGACTGCTGTACGAGAAGGAATCATATTCGAGGTTACCATCGTGTGAGGGTTAAAACTGGGAATGAAAGTGACCGCTGTACGAGAAGGAATCATATTCGAGGTTACCATTGTGTGAGGGTTAAAACTGGGAATTCAGTGAAAAGTTTGGGCTGAAACTGTCTGTTGTATGAGAAGGAATAATATTCGAGGTTAATGGAATTGATTTTGAATATATTATTATTGGTTACTTTAAATTTAATTTAATTTGTAAATGTGTGACAGATTTTTTTCATGGTTATATTCAGAAATAAGAGTTACAACAGCGTTTTTATTAACGGAGTAAGTTAACACGAGAGCAATCTTTACTATTTTTAGGTAAAAAATGGGTTTGAATTTGGTCAAATTTTCAAAAGTAGTTTGAGTTTTGTATGGATTAAAGTTTTATACATTTCAAAACCTTATTTTAAAGGTTTTGTCCCATTTAAATCAATTTACATAAACTCAGATGCTCAAAAAATCTATCAAACTTCTAAATTAACCTAAAAGTTAAAACTACATCATACCAAAAAAAAATAAAAAAAATGACTTCCCATTAACCAATCCTTTATCAACAGGTCGAAGGGAAAATGAATTCCTCTCAGTTCGTGCTTAAAATGGATGTCCGCATCCCAATCCATGGACCAATAAGTTCAAAAGTTTTTCACCTGTTAGTATAAAAAATATTAATAATTGAGTTGGAGCCGTGAGCCTATTCTCTTGACCAGTATGCTAGTGGATGGTAATTTATGTCCATCACCTGTCTGTTGGTACATTCTATTATGTTGCCCAGTATGGTACTGGATGGCAATTTATGTCCATCACCTGTCTTCTGGTGGTACATTCACATTAATGCTTAAAAAAACATAGTGATTAATATAATTTTTAATATTATTTAAGAAAAAATTGAAAGTAATAATGGAATAACATACTATATTTTAATTTTAATTTTTGATATAAAACTATATAAAAAAATGTTATTTCAACATTTTCAATTAATAAAATAATAAATAAATAATTTCATGATATAATAAAAATTATTATTTTTGAGATTCATATATTAAACTTGGAAAGTTAATTTAAAAATTTACAAATTAATTAATTGAAAGTTAAAAGTTTTTGATTCAAAAGTAATTACAATATATTCATGTCAATTTATATTTATCACACTACCAAAATCATATAAAATTTGTCATTTCAACATTTTCATGTCACTTTATGTCTATATCATATTGTAAGTTGGTACATTGACATGAATACAAAAAATTTAAGTGTTTTTAAAAATTATTTAAGAAAAAAAATTGAAAGTAATAAATAACACATGACATTTTTGTGTTTTTTCTTAATTTTTATTTGACAAAAGGTACCAAAACTACATAGGTCAATATTTTATCAATATTGACATGACATTTTTGAAAGGTACCAAAAAATTGAAAGTAATAAATAACACATGGCATTTTTGTGTTTTTTCTTAATTTTTATATTGACAAAAGGTACCAAAACTACATCATGACATTTTTGAAAGGTACCAAAAAATTGAAAGTAATAAATAACACATGGCATTTTTGTGTTTTTTCTTAATTTTTATAGGTACCAAAACTACATAGGAATTGTCATTTCAATATTGTGTTTTTATCCGACAATAGTATTGACTTTTAATCTTCCATATTATATTATAAAAATATATCCTCCCTACTTTTTATTTTCCACAATTATTCAAAAGTAACAACAAACATAGTACCCTACTTTTTATTTTCCACATTTATTCAAAAGTAACAAGAAAGAAGAACATCAAGAACATCATTATTTAAAAAAATCATATTAAAATATTTATATTAACTTTATTAAACAACACAATGTCAATATAACAATGATAAAGATTCAATAATGAGAAAATATATCATGTCAATTTTTTTTTATCTAATCAACAAATAAACAAAACATAAATAAATAAAAAATTTAATTTTTGAAAAACATTTTAATAATAAATTGTTTAAATATATTGTAAAATTTAAGTAAATTCTTTTACAAAACATATTAGTCTAAATTTTGAGGAAAAGGTACATTAAAATTCAATAATTTTTAGGCTACCCATAATAAACTTGATTGTAATTAGGAAAAATAAGAAATATATTAGTTATTCAAAAATAGAATATAGAAAAACCAATAGTTTTTATTTAGCAATTGAATTAGATGTCTACTATTTATGTCCATAAAAAAACAATTAAATTAGATATCTACTATTTATGTCCATAAATAAATATATATATATATATATAACATTATAAAAATATGTACTCTCATTATATGCTCTCCATTTTATTTCCAAATTATATTATACAAATATATCTTCTTTACTTTTTATTTTCCATATTATATTATAAAAATATATCCTCTTTATTTTTTATTTTCCACATTTCTTTAAAAAAAAAAACAAAAAAAAAACAAAAAAGCAAATATCCCCTTTACTTTTTATTTTCCACATTTCTTCAATAAAAACATCAAATACATACTACTACTTTCAATCGCACTTGACCCATCTTTCCGTATACTCTTTCTTTCATTTCGTTTGGTAAAGAACCCTATGCCCACCGACCACCGGTATTCCATTCGCTAAAGGATAAGATCTAGTCTCTTTCTCCAGTTCGGGCCCAAATCAAAATTGGGATATGCTCTCCTTGTACTAGATTCCGTCAGGCAGGGACAATAGTACGAGAAATCAGAACAGAAATAGTATGTCAGAATGCATGCAATAAATGCCGTTTATGAAAGCAGCTATGGTATGGGTTCGGACCTGAAGAACATTAAAATACAATAATAGGCCTATGAACTTTCGAAAAGAAAACAATAATAAGCCTATGAACTTTCGAAAAAAATAGAGCATTGAAAAATGCTAGAATAAACTTTATCCCAAAAAATAACAAACAAACACATCATTACATTTCTAAACATTGAAAACCTTTTCCTTTAATCCGCAATCGAATTATAGACGCAAATAAAGTTTAATGTGGGTACTATGTGGAGGACAACAAGATGCCATATGCAGATTTACTTTATAAAAGTTTGCTGCCACAATGAATGGAGAGGACGAAGAAGGGTTCWTTTGGTGTTGAATTCAAAACGTGCYCCTCCATTGTTTTCTGAAATGGSTGTTTTCAAGAATTCGAAGGGAARCCTATACAYGATGAATGTGTTRATTATAAAGCTCSTTGTCTGGTTGGGATGGYTATCCTKTGTTGCTTTAGGGCAGCTTGAGTTGAGTGAAGCTGTCACTGGTTTCGTTAATTTTCCCGAGGTCGGAATATCTTGCATCKGCAATTTAGCGGTGTTTATTACCAGCGTGKCSAAAGGAAGGCTWGATCTGGAAATGGGTGCCAGGGATGTTCTGGCCACCCTAAGAGGCCGCAAAGTCRAGAAGATTAATGGGGTAGGACTCACCACATGTGAGAATACTAAAGATGCTTCAGTCTTTAAAGATGCTTCAGTGGTAATGCTGTCATACAAGAAGCCCAATTCATCAATGAGGCAATTCATGGAGTACATCTCCAATGCCCATAAGGTGCACTCCATCCTGCTTTTCACATCTGCTGATGCACAACTTGATGACAGTTTTAAGTGTGATTGCAATAATTGCAAATGCATTGTATTCGGAAATATGCAAAATATGCAAGAGATCACAACTCTTCTTGATAGTCGGATACCTGGAACAGTGAAGCAACTGTCTGATTCCCAGTGCCTACTACCATCTAATGACTGCCTGATAAGAGGCTGCCATGGGTGCAACCAGGAAGAATTGCCTCCTCCAGTCAGGGAAATACTTGCTAATTTTGACGATTGCATCCAAAAAGAGCATACTTGCATTTGCATTCCAGTGCATGGACCAGCGGATGATGAGTGGACAAAGCTGCTGACCAAATCTTTCAGGACTAAAGATAATGAAGAGAGAAGAGCGAGCGCCATGGCCTCGGATGCCATGGAAAATTACACGGCTCAGGAATTCAAGGATACTCGCATGGCTGGGACTAGAGGACGAGTTAACCTCAGAAAAGGATTAATAGTAGAATTCAGGACTCCCTCCTTGATATTGCCAAGGTTGACAGAGATATTAATCAACTTTCTACTAGTTGGATGGTTCAGAGTAGATGGTTTTTCTACCTCTATGGTAGCAAGAAAGGCAGTAAAAAATTATGTTGTGGGCAGTAAAGGAAGTGGATTTGCTGCCAATGCATTTCTAACCAAAGCGCTGGTGAAGTCATGGAATACCAAGTCTTATGACATTAATGACAATGACAATGACACCCATATTTGCCAAGTGCTAACCTTTCGAGGTCCTCTTCTAAGCCTCAGAACCTTATCATTTATAGCAGGTGCCGTCAACGTGCTTTGCTCTATTTTTTGGGTTGTGTTTATTGCATATGAAGGAAGCGTTGGTAAACGGTATGATATACATTCCATGCCACCCTCTAAACCTACAGTCGCAGTCATAATTGTAGCAATTTTTATTGCTTTGGGCATGGACGGTTTGCATTTGTATTTGTATCGGAAAGCAGGAAATTCAAAAATGGTTCGTCCCCTATGGCCAGTTTGTGCAGTGATTGTTCTGGAGATAATGTGCATTGCGTCAGGCAGCGCAGTAGCGGGAGCTTTTGGTATAAAGCCCTTTAAGAAATGGGTATATAGCGCTGTGCAAGCTCTCGTTTGGGTGAAGTGGGGAATTGGCAGCTATCTTCTTGGTGAATTACATTCAAACTCTAATTCCGAGTATAATTGGACGGGTGGAATTCTGGTGTATTCTTCTGCATTCTTCCTCAATTTTATCTTGGCTGCAGTTCGATGCAAATGGAAATACTCGCCATAATAACAATAAGTTTTTGTGAGGTTTATATTTGGCATTATGCAGAATAAGTCTTGTGAGATTTTCTTTTAGCATAAAGCAGATGCTTATTATGCACACTCGTGAATCTGAACTGATTGGGTTTGAATGAATATCTGTGTGCGTTAATATTGTAATATTAAAGTGTACATCCCAGATTATTTTTTAATTTTTCCATTTGAATCAAGATAGTTTTTTCCATTTGATTCAAGATATATATGTTTTTTTGTTCAAATTAAGTTTTGAATTGTCTTTCATATGAATTGTTTCTTAATTTGTATGTTTTCTGCTCTCTGCATGTAAAATTGAAACTCTGTAATTTTAATTCTCTACACCAAAAGTTCATGTAGGTTACTGTCTTATAGGTACAATCTGGAAAATGTATACTAGCTAACGTTTCATATAAGGGGTTTTAAGGTGTGCGCTGACATAATATGCCTTTAATGAAAACATTAGGGATTGACAGATGAATCACTTCTTCTGTTCATATCAATCTCATACACCTATAGGATAGATACAAATGCAATGTATACATTGACACTCTTTGGATTAATGATAAAGACAATTGTACCATCAATATATGGGACATGAAACTAGTGTAAAGATATCTACAGATCCAATGATGGTATGTACATGGCAAAGAAAACCCCTAATGTCCGAGACCTGTTGAAATCTCAATTTTTTGTTCAGATAGACAATGTTCTTGATGAAGTTCAAAATTATCAATGCCTCTCCTACTCTCATTGTCTTCTTTTCGTTGATTTCATGAAGTCAAAATAGATTTATGCTCCTATAACTAATTGATCATTGCCTAATGATTAATGGCAATCTTCATTATTTCGAGTTTATTCCCCTGTTTTTGGTTTATTGATACAGTCGTTGTGATTTCTGAACGACGCCTTGCTACTTTTTAAGTTGTAAATTGATCATCTTACCGAATTCAAAGATGATCATTCTTTATCATATTCAATTAATTGATATTGGTGTGTTCTTTGAGACCGATAAAGACAGTTGATGATTGTTTCTCTTCACATTTATGTTTTTGAAATGTTTATGGTCGTCTTCATATCAAATACCTCATTACTATGGGAAAATACTACAAAACTGAGCAATATACAACATACCAAATAAATACCAAATAGTACAACATAATAGTCTTTCAATAGAAAAGCACTGAAATTCTGCAGAAGCTTCTAAAATGAAACTTTGCAAATAAGACTTACATTGTTTCACCAATCCTTCAGTGACATCTAAATCATTTCAAAATTTACCATTCTGCCCTATATTCAGTAAACTTCCTATTCCAATCTATGTTCCAGTGCTCATACAAATTTGGCTTTCATAATGGTAATAGCATTAGAGGGATTGGGACACATGTAAAAATTATTACCAGTTTTGTCTCGGGATCTTTTATTTGCAGTGTTTCCACTTAATCTGGGCAAGAAATCCATATCCTAGTTTACTCCCTTGACCGGTGAGAAATTTAGTGCAAAAAGTGTGTCATTGTGCAATTATAACTTGACTTTCCTTTATTCCATCACAAAGTGCCATTTTGTTTATGATATATGTGGAAAAATGTACAAATACCTATTGGGTTTATTTCGAGTGTAAATATTCCTGTGAGCAAGAGTTGGATGTATGGCATTTATTAGTCCTTTCTGGCTGTAGGGACTATTAGTAATAGGTTCACAACTTTTTCATTTGGCACACAAATTGATGAGTTTTTGTTGTTTTAATTTATAGTTTTGAAAAAATAATATAATTTTTTTACTCATTAATTTTTTAAGTCTAAGTTTGAAGTTGGAGGTCTTATTTGGTTTGAAACACTAATATAATTTTTTTACTCATTTATTTTTTAAGCTTAAGTTTGAAGTTAGAGGTATTATTTGGTCTCATATTGAGGCAAGAGACCATTTTTTGGAAATAAACTTAGGAAACTTATCATATATTTACACTCCATTAAGATGACATCGATTAATGCTACACTTGAGGTTAGCATTAATTCCCAACATTTAATGCTTGGATGCTCATATATGCATAGTGTATAGCATAAGCCATATTTGTTACATAGCCTCGTGTCTCATAGTGACAGTGCATGAGTTGCCACCACCCTCCATTTCCACTTGTATCTTTCATGTCCTTGAGACTATTTTTGCAAACCAATTTGAAGAGATGCCTGCAAGAGAAACCGAAAGGATTTGTTGGCACCAATGCACAAATATCCATCCTTATAAGGCTGAAGAATGGTGGAGAAGGGGAGGCAATGGGGATGGTAAGCTTCCAAGCTTTTCATTGTACTGGAAGGAATCAAGATGTCATTGCATTTCATATGTGACTTCTGCAAAATAGTGAGTGAAAACAAACTTAAGAAGACTTGTGGTGAGTAAAATCAAATTTACAATGACTTCTATTTATACATAATTTATTTTCCTTCAATTTTACAATAAACAAATTTACTCAAAAAAAATTACACCCCTGTGAAAAAAATTTACACTGTACTTAACTCATTTGGGCTTCTTCATTTTTTGCACTTCTTCATTTTTTGCAGGAATGTAACATGAATGGGCCTCACGTGCACTGATTCATGCTAGTTCATGTCATACATGTAATCTGAAATATCATTGTGGCTGGAGGTCAATGGGATATCTCAGCTAATCCATCCTCGGTGCTCTGAGAGCCTGCGATTAAACTTACCATAGTATAGATTTCAACAATAGGTTGGTGAGTCACTTACTAGCAGTAACCTGCAACAAACTAATAGCCAGTTGGTTGAAACTGACATTAGGGTTGAAAATAATAACAACCTAGAAAAATTGTTGCCTATGTGCACGATCTTTTGTCGACTCCCTTTAGTGATTAGGTTCTTGCCAAATATTTTTCCGAGAAATTTTTTTACGGCCAGTGTACCTACCCACCTGAAACTGTTTCTTTTCCTAGAGAATTGTATCCATCTATTAGATGGCTCTCAAATATTCAATATGTGAGGCTAGTCATAAGACCAACAATTCCAAACAACAATGTCCACTGGAAAGTGCTTCTTGGATTGGGCTTCACCCTTGAGAACACATGGCTCCTCAGGAATAGTATCAAGATCCATTAGGCGAGGTAGTGATTCTGAACCCGTGATGAGCCAAGGAGGAGGTATTAAACCCTATAAAAATAATTATACAAGGCCTGCCTACACCCCACATTATCATCCACCTTATCCAACACTTAAAAAAAATCACAGATGAATTAGGCTTGAAGCTTGAGGAGGAAAATTCCTTCAAGATAGAGCATAGGCATAGTGAAAAGAAGGAGAAGCATAGGAAATGGTACCTACCCGCTTAATTTTTCTCAAATTCGATCGAACTCTAAAAAAGTCAAGCCTATTTTCTATGCGCACCTTTGTCTCTTTGGACTTTAGGATAATGACTCTTGGCTATGGGGTTCTTTCCCTCCTTCATTGGATTGCAAGAAAGCTATCTAAGTTAGGTAGTTGCAGCTTCATCCAAATTGTGAACAGAATTTTGAAGAACACTAGCTTGGAACAAAATGATTGTTGAACTAAATATTAATTGCAGAGTATGAATTACATACAATAAAATACTTGCTCCAGTGAAAAAAAAACATTAGAATTGAGTGAGGCTCCCACCATTACTCCGCCAAATCATGTAGAGAAATGAGCGGTTCAATGATTGCCCCCTCGTGAAGCAACAATCCAACTGGTAGAATTTAGTCAGGCTCCCATGGAAATAAAAATATAATGATGCATTCTTTCAACAATGGATGCACACTTCAAAGTAACTTCAATGGAAGAGTCTCCACCATGGGCTTTAGTGGCCGGAGGTTTCTTGGAGAGGTTTCGATCCCATGAAATTGCTTTCATGTTTTCTTTCTTCCCAGAATAGTTGATAGTCAGACAGGCCGTTCAAGTCCATGTGTGTTATGTTCTTTGCAAGATGGTGGTATTCGCTATGCCCTTTGGACTCGTGGGCAGTCAAAATACATTGTTGTCAATAGCTAGATGCTCTTTTATTGCATAATATTCAAATAGGATACGTGGAAAACTCTACATATTTATTTTTCTTTCATATTCATTTTCATGTCTGTGACTTGGATGTGGCTACTTAGATTACGACAAGTCGACAGTGTTGTCTCTTAATTATCCTCGATATTATAAATGACATTGTTGTCCCTTAATTATCCTCCATATTTTACAGGCATTCTCAACTTTTGATTCCAAGAATTTTTTTGAAAATAAATAAAGAGTTCTGCAAACTATGATCCCTATCTTTCACCATACCAAAATAGCAGTGAGTTGTTCAAAAGTTCCGATGCTACTAAAAATAACAGTGATATTGTTTCAGAATTAATTATCTTGACTTTGGATCTTTTATGACCTTTTATTTGATTTTTAAATGTCAAATATTAGAGCGTTGTTATTATTATAAAAAAATTATCTTCAAGTGCAAGAAATCTCCAACGGTGTAAAAGTCGACCAATGTTTTCCATCGAGAAACGCACTAAACTTATCTCGTAAAAATGGAAATAACACTAAAGAAGACAAAGTAAACGTCAACCAAAGTTTGCCATTGAACGAAGCACTAAACTATGGAAATACCACTAAAGAAGACAGAGGAAGGAACTGTCGATTCACTCTACTGGTCAACGAAGAAGTTGTGAGCCTATGGAGATCTAGTTATTAAATTATTCATTGAATTTCCAAGTCAACTACTCTTTTGCATGGCTGCAGATGGTATGTTCCATAATAATGGATGCATCGCAAAAACTCCATAGTTTTGGTACCTGGAAAAGAAAGGAGCAAGGGGTTAATATATAGATAAACCATGACAATAACAGTTAGATCCAAACAAAAATATTGTTTAGAAATGGTCTCTATATGTTTTTTTTTTGACAGAAACGGTTAGAGTTTTATATTAAAAAATAGTGGGGAAACCACTGCGTTCGTTACATCTGAAAGTTTCCTGGTAATTCAGAGGGGCAAACCTAATTGAACTAAAACAGAAATAACTTATAAGCTTGGAAAACCATACTATTACAGTGACCCGGTTCGACTGCGAGTCATTACATCCTTTCTGACTTGAAAGTTTTTTTTTTTCCTTTTTGACACGGTCTGCCATTCTTTGCTTTGATGAGATTGGCTTTCCTTCGGTTGTGGAGGGCCTTCTTCATTAGTTAAGTCGGGGCCTTCTTCATATGCTAAGTCGGCCCAGCTTGAGATCTGGTGTTCGGGCTGAGATATGCCTGGCATTATGGTTGGATCAGTTTCTGCCTGGGCCTTCCCCTTGGGCTTTTTAGGGGAAGGAGGCTCTTGCTCTTGAACAGAGGTGACTTGTTCCGTTTTTTTGTGGTACAATCTCTATATCTTCCTCGCTTGAGGTATCATTAGCCGGTTCTATGCTTTGATGCTTAGGAAGAGCTCCTACCCACCATGTGGGTTTGCGTTGATTCTTTGGGTTTCTGTTTTTCTCAGGGAGTTTCTGACAGTTGCTGGCTAAGTGCCCTGTTTCAAAACAACTTCTGCATCTAAAATGAAGATTCTCATAGTCGACCTTCTGTGTCCAAGAATAATTAATCCCTTGAAGAGTGATTTGTGCTGAGAATCCTTTACTGAAATCCATCTCTACATAGATCCGTG
Source organism: Picea mariana (assembly GCA_032191745.1). Lineage (NCBI taxonomy): Eukaryota > Viridiplantae > Streptophyta > Pinopsida > Pinales > Pinaceae > Picea > Picea mariana. Next base: position 342,063 of record JASDQU010101327.1, on the reverse strand, counting down.
CATAGGTAGTGAAGCCACATTTAGTTTCCAGACTGCTACTATGAAACTTGCCAAGAGCATTTCCAATATGGCTAAGAGAAGAATCACCCCAAAAATGAATAGGCAGACCAGGGAGCCTTACGCACACGGGGGTCGTAGGGATGGAAGCTAAGGAGGAGTCAAAAGAAGGGGTCCAGAGCTACACAGACAGACCCGACTTGCCCCAGAACCAAGGCCCAGAACTGTAGATCAAATCTCTATCCTTAGCAGAGGCAAAAATCACTACGAGGAAACCTTTTACACAAGGGTGAACATGAGCTTCGTCTTCGAGGAGGGGAGTCCATTATGAAGCAATCCAAGAATGCAGATCTGTCAACCGAGGCCAGAGGTCGTTGAACCTGCAAAATAGAGCATTAGATCTAAAGAAACCTTCACGAACCATCGCTTCCTGAGGTACAGGGATCACTGGATATGGAGCTTCACGGACCACAGGAGAAAAGCCATAAGAGCAGCCTTGACAGACCGCGTCTTTGAAGGAGGATGGAGAGGATATCAAGGGAGAAGTAGAGGACGCACCTGTCGCTGCTGCTGGAGACGGCTGAACGGAGGAGGGAGGAGCTCTAGACGGGGAGACGGAGGGGTCGCCTGGGCGTTGAACAGAGGAGCGATTGGAGGGAGAGTTCGGGTGAGGGACGAGCTCTCACGAAGAAGCGTGCAGAGCTACGGAGGAGGCCACCACCATCTCCTGTAGGGTTTTCACGTTCTACTCCAACTATAACAGTCTCTATATGTTATCAAACGAGTGACGGTATTTTAATACACTTGAAGTGAGGTAAAAGCAATTATTGTTCATTTGACTCGCTTAAGCACACGCTAATTTATTTAACAATTTTTTTATGTCGTGGTCTATGACATCATGAATACTATAAATATGCGTACTGGCCTTTTGTCCATCATCACTTGGACGTACATTTCACTAGAAAAGTGAAGTGAAAGTGTAAGAATTTGTCTAACATGAAGAAAAAAGAAGTGCAAGATGACGATGAAGAGGGATTGTGATGTTGTTAATTCACTTCTTGTGTTTATGCTCGAAATTGCATTAATAAATGTAGTTCCCTACCCTGAGGCGAATGATCTCACACAAGATTTAAACAAAAGTACTTTCTCTTTGGCTGAGAGGAAGGTTCAACAAGTATTCATGAAATACATAGACAATGATAAAATTGTGGCGGCTTCTCTTCTAAGGATGCGCTTTCACAATTTCGGTGTGAGGGTACATATCTCTAAACATATAAGTTCTATTAAGTATGCTTGTTGGAATTGGGATTCACTTATGATACTAAAGAACCCAAGAATCTCTATAATTAAGAGTCCACTGCCAAGTTCTTTTGCTGGTTGTGATGTTGTTCCTGTCCTTGTCTGCGATGATACTAAAGAACCTAAGAATATGATATCCCCTATGGTCGTTTTTTCCAGGGCATTTTCGCTCAAAAAATAAAATATTACACCAAAAAATCCAATATCTAGAAATTGATCCTAGTAGCATGTTAAACGAAGTCAAATAGATATTATAGGAATCTTACTCCCTTTTTTATTCATGCTAGATATTTTGAAGCTTTACATTGAATTTCAATGGCAAACATAGATTAGGTGAAATTCCTACAGAGGTACAAGGGAATTGAAATTCGTTGAAATGCTTAGAGGCCTCACACATTCGGATTAGAGGATCGATTCCATCTACCATTGGGAAATGGATGTAAAATGATATTGTCATAGGTGTTCAAATTAAAACTAAAACAAAAGACATTGCTAGAAGGATCTCTTTGATCAATACCAACAGTTATAACATATGGTTATGTCATGTGGTGATAATTAGTCATGGTGAATAATTTGTAGCAATGAAAATAACCATCATATTCAAATAAACAATCTCCTTGTAGTTGTAATTGAAACAATTTTTATTGGAGGGTATTAAAATTGTTGCATATTTTCCCTCTCATTAATCAATCTTGAAAATGGAGTTTTGGTCATAACATATCAATGTAGTTTGTGGGTGATCTAGAGTATTTTAGGAATGGTATGAAGGAAGAGATATAAAAAAGATATAACAAAGAATTACACAGATATATGAAAAGGAACATGGTAATATAGTAAAGCTCAGATTCTATTAAGGACTATTTGAAATACAAAAGACTGTAAAATGCAAAAGCACACAAGTTAGCTAAAATGGTGGTATCTTATCTCTGAGAAGAGATGTGTCGGATACGCTCATTCATAAGAATCTGGTTACAATGAGGCTCCATGGGCATTTTTAACATAAAGAATAAATGAGAAAACCATAAAGATCCAAAAATTAACCCCAAGAGATGAACTACCAAAATTCATGTGGGCCCCGATGGGGTAAGTTGGTACATAAACTTCCCAGGGTCATAACTTTTGCATACGATCTCCATTTTAGGCACACAATAGTTCATTGGAAAGAACTGTATGATGAATACACATATTTTTGTCACACACTAGCTAAAGTCTATACTGTGACTTTGGCGTGCCCAAAAAATGTTGTTTAGGGCCTCAAAACGACCCTAGAAGTTTAGGACTCGAAAAACTAGGAAAAAATGCCAAAATGGAAATTGGTCTTTGAACCAATGGAATAGGTGGGTGGTCACTGATATTCATTTGGATCATTCCTCCCTCCTTAGGAATTAATTGTCTCCATTGCATCAAGTGCTTGCATCATATGAGGAAACTTTTGTTGAACCTAACTCCTGTTGAGCCATTTGTCTTTAATTGTCTTGCTTTGACAACTCGATAGAGTTTGATAGTTTGTCGGCGGGTTTCCTTTGTCTTGGTGTCCATGATTCAATAAAATCTCTCATGTTTGATGCAGGAAGGATTGAGTTATGTAGGGGACAACTACTTATCTGCATCCAAAGTGTCGAGGAGAGCTGGAAAATATGGTCGTTGCAGTTTCACATTAAATATCAAGTGCAAGCCAAGGAAATGAGGAATACTTAATTTAAAATCATTCTCACCCACAACCTTGGTGATGGTGTAAGGCATGTATCAGAGTGGGAACAACTTTCGATGGGTTCATGTGAGGCACTCTTTCTGCAAATGCAACCAGACCTTATCTCCCACCTGAAATTTGTGTGGTACGCGATGTTGATCTTGGCACTGCTTGTACTTGGCATTGGATTTATGCACAATATCATGAACTTGTTATTGGATTTGCTAGATACACTCAAAACATTTGGCTACCTGATCAACCTATGTCTAAGCATGGGAGGACTCTTCCTATGTGGTTGCAATGTGTAAAGCTACGTTAATGGGGGCCAATGGTTGGAACCCCAAGCACACCTAAAAAGGGTTGTGTCCAATTGAGTTGTGTAGGGATCTGTTGTAGCTCTGTTGAATATAAGGAAGGATTTCATCCCATGTGCATGGATGTTTGGAATTAAACATTCATAGGATATGGAAAATCATCTTGTTGACTACATATGTTTGTCCATCAGTCTGTGGGTGGAAGGTAGTTGATTTTCTCAACTTGGTGTCCATCATCGACCATAGGCTGGACCAAAAGGTGCTCAGGAACCTACTGTCTCGATCATAGATAATAGTATTTGGAAGCCCAAAATGAACCCAAACATGTGTGAATAAGAGCTTGATGGTGGCCTCGATTGTGATGATATTCTTGCAGGGTGCTAAATTGCCATCTTAGAGAATTGATCAACGACCACAAAGACATAGTCATTCCCATGCTAGGTTGAAGGCATAATGGACATGTATTCCATGGAGATGGACTCCCGAGGCTTATTCAGAGTAGGAAGAGGATTGTATAGCCCATGTTTCTTGATGGTGGGTTTGGCAATGGTGCAGGAGGTGCAGTATTTGATGTACTTGTGAATGTCTTGTCGAAGCTTTGACCAATAATTTTTTTTTTGCAATACTGGAACTATATTTTCTACACCAAAATGTCTCGTTGCCTGACTGTAATGAACTTCCCAAATCATCTTTACACACTCACTTGAAGGAACAAAGAGATGTCTTAGATGGAATAATAATCCATCCTCGAGATGAAAGTTGGGAATTGTTTTGCTTGCACTCAATGTCTGATAGGTAGTAGATAATTAAAAGTTAGTATTGTATAATTGTGTCCATCCATATGTCTCATGTCAATAGGAGTTAAGATCTATGGTTAGCACTACCACCAGGGGTTGACCGAGGCAATCTGCGACATGGTTGGTGCTACCCTTCTTGTACTTGATATTCAAGTGGAATTGTTGCAGGTATGTGGATCACTTCTGATGGTGGTCTTTTTGTAACTTTCCTTCTATCTTCATGGATTGTAGAGACATGTGATCATTGTGGATGATCGTTCCCTTCCCTAGAATCTAATTCTCCCACTGTCGACATGCCTGCACAATGGAGTACATATCTTTGTTATAGGTGGGGTATATTCGAATAAAATCAGATAGAGTTTCACTGTGATAGGCTATCGTATGCCCATGGTGAGTGAGGAATGCACTAATAGCATAATATGAAGCATCTGTGTCAACCTCAAATGGCCATTGTAGGTCTGGAAGAATGAGGATTAGTGTTGAGAAGAGTCAGGATTTCAGATCCTTGAATGCTTTTTGTTGGGGTACGGACCACACAAACTTGGCCTTCGCGCCACCCTTGGTCACCTATATTAGGGCCCAAGTGATATGAGAGAACCCCAACATAAATCACCGGTAGAAGTGAGCAAGGCACAAGAAGCTGCTATCGCGGATGACTTGGATCTTGGTTGGATCCACATGTACACCCTGCTCATCCACGATGTATCCCAAATATTGGATTCTCTACATACCAAAGGAACACTTCTCCATGGCATATAGCTTGTGTCGTCGTAGGGTGCCCAATACTTGTTGAATATGTTCCAAATGTTCCTCCCAAGTTTTATTGAAGATGAGGATGCCATCCAAATATACAACCACAAAGGAGTTTGTGAATGGTTGTAATATATCATCCATCATCCGCATGAATGTGGTTGTGGAATTAGTCAAGACGAAAGGCATGACCAACCACTCAAAGAGGCATTTATTAGACTTGAAGTTTGTATTCCACACATCAGTTTCCTCAATCGATGCCTGGTGGTAGCCTGACTTCATATCAATATTACTAAAAAAATTGGCTCCCTTGAGCTAATCGAGAAGATCATCAATCTGGGGAATTGGGTACTGGTTATTGACTGTGATCTTGTTCAAGGATCTATAATCAATACAAATTCACCATTTCCTATCCTTATTCTATACTAGAACACTTGGTCTCCTGCAAGGTGAGGAGATTGGTCTGATGTGGCCCTTTAGAATTAACTCTTGGATTTGGAGTTTTATTTTTTCATTCTCCATAAGAGAACACCTGTATACATGGCCATTAGGTAGAGGAGAACTAGGTGTCATATCAATTAAGTGTTTTACCTTATAGTGCATAGGCACCCCAATAGGAGAGGTGAATATGTCTTTATACTCCTCGACTATTTATTCCACCTATTATTGTTGGGAAGAGAGACCTCGTGCAAAGGTTTTGGCGATTGCAGTGACCTTCTGTTTACCTTCTAATCGAAAAATATAGAGGAAAAAATCTCTCGGTTTGATAAAACACCTTTCTGCATTACTTCGTAGAGATCAAAGAGACCACATTATTTAGGACTACCTCTGGTACCCTGTAGAGTTGATCTCCCAAAGTAATAATGGCACTATGAGGACTAGATTCATAAACAACATGATGCTTCCACATATATGGTTGTCCTAGAAAAACATCACAAACTTCAAGTGGGGCAACGACACACAATACTAAGTTATGTGGTTGTCCTAGAAAAGATAGCAAGTGTTATCTTTCCTTAATGGTGCAATGTTGTTGTTTTCAATGTTCTTCTACTGATGTTGGAAGGAAACATAACATTCACAAGTATTCCGTCATTGTGTAATGTTTTTATGGGAAATGTTGTTGTTTTTGTGCTAGAAAAAACATTTGTGTCAGTGCTAGAAGGAAAGATAACATGTGCTAACTTTCCTTCATTGTGCAATGTTGGTGTGGGCAATGTTGTTGTCCTTGTGCTAGAAAGAAAACTTTTCGTCATGGTGCAATGTAGTTGTTGGCAATGTGTTAGAAGGAAAGTTAGCAAGTACTAGTTTTCCTTCATAGTGTAATATTGTTGTATAGAATGCATTTATGTTTGTGCTAGAAGGAAAGCTAACGAGTGCTAACTTTCCTTCATGGTGTAATTTTGTTGTTGGTAATGTGACTATGCTTGTGCAATCAATTCTTCAAGGGTGGTTTTGTCCTAACGATCACCATGGTTAGTGTTTTGTCTTTGATTGTGTTCGTTGTTGGATGTAGAACAAGCTATGAAGATCTGTGATGATACAATAAGTAGTGTATTTAAATATGATGTTGTTGTTGTTTTTCACTTGTGCTTGAGATGGAATAAAAACTAATGGTTTATAGTTTTCCTTTTGGCACAAGAACAATGATCCAATCACAATATTTTGAGCCACAAAATAGTCTGATCTCTGTACAATTTTGAATTTTATGAATAATGTATGACTAAGTATACTATACTTTGCTTCCAATGCACAAGTATGAAACTATTAAAGTAACAAGCACAAATATTTTAACAAGATGTATTATTTTTCTCTCCTAAAGAATATGACATTTTTTTGTATAGTTAAGGGCTTCCGGAAACAACTTCACTAATGGATAGAGGTAGAAGATCAAAATCTACCTCATCAACATAATTGTCTGACAAAACTTAAATCTACACTTTTTGAAATTATAAAGTTCAACATCCCTATGTATCCATCTTAAAGGGTATGTCCTAAGATGAGTTTAGGTAGGGAGTCTTAACATTTGAACTAAAGATTCAAAATGATATTTCCTAACTTTTAGAATAAAAATGAGAATTATTTAGTATTTATATTAACAAAACTTCGATTTGGAAGAAAATATCTAGCTTGGCTTCAGATTTATCATGTTTAGACATTAAACATCCTCACTAAGATAGCTATAAATATCATTGTTCCTTCTCATGGGACTTGTTTTACATCTAACGTAACATCCATGTTAGACTTTCTTTGATTTCCCAGAGGACCTTGTGGTTCTACAGTTTTTGCAAATTTCTTATGAGCACAATGCATACACATATATCGATAAAACAAGTGCCATCTCTATAGTTAAATAGGAGGGAAAGCGATGCAGATAAAAATATAGGATATATGAAGAGCCCTGACATCTCAAGCCAGGGTGTAGAACACATAATTCGTTGGACATGCACAGTCAAGGTGAAGGCCATAAAACAAGAACGCAACAAGAGTATAGGTTTGCCAAGAGATCTTAATAAGAACAACCAAAACGAAAAAATCACTCAGGGGGATAGAAAAAGGACACAATTGGTTTTGAATTACTCGAGCAATTTCAGGAAGAATAGAAGAGGTCTCAAAAATCTCGATCAAATCCCAACAACTTTCACAAGGCCTTATTCTAGGCAGGAGCAGGGGAAGCACAGGAGCAGTTTACGCCAAAATTCTCAATCAATTCATGTCAACCAGTGGAGTAGCCAGCATGGATCAGCGTCGAGTTCAGGAAGACCGAGAGAAGGAAATGGTGGGCGACAATTTCCTCACCACCCAGGATCTAGCCATGCGCCTGGATTCACATAGCACCACCCTATTTTTTACATTGGAAACTCTTTCTCAACACCGAGCACTGATCAACCAGCTCCAAGATGAGGTTGATTTCTTAAGAAGACAAGGGGAAAGACACGAGGAAGAGCATGGAACCAAAGCCGAGGACGTAGCAGGTCAAAGGTGAAGTGAAGAAGGTGAGAACAAAGACATCCAAAATCTAAGCCAAAGCCGAAGTGAAGAAGGTTGGCCAAAAGATCTTAACAGGTCAAAATCGAAGTGAAGAAGGTTGGCCAAAAGATCTTAACAGGAACAACTAGAACGAAAGAGTCACTCAGGGGGATAGAAAAATGACGCAATTGGTTTTGAATTACTCGAGCAATTTCTCAGGTAGAATAGAAGAGGTCTAAGAAATCTCGATCAAAGCCCAACATTTTCTCAAGGCCTTATTTTAGGCAGGAGTAGGGGAAGCGTAGGATCATTTTACGCCAAAATCCTCAATCAATTCACGTCAACTAGTGGAATAGACAACATGGATCAACATCGAGTTCAGGAAGACCGAGAGGAGGAAATGGTGGGCGACAATTTCCTCACCACCCAACATCTGGCCATGCACCTGGATTTACATAACACCACCCTATATTTTACATTGGAAACTCTTTCTCAACACCGAGCACTGATCATCCAGGTCCAAGACGAGGTTGATTTCTTGAGAGGACAAGGGGAAAGACTCGAGGAAGAGCATGGAACCAGAGCCCAGGATGTAGCAGGTCAAAGCCGAAGTGAAGAAGGAGAGAATGGAGACGTCCCGATCCTCCCAGATATGAACATTGATTTGGACATGCCCTCAGAAGAAACTCCAGCTCAAGCTCTAGAGGAAAAGCAACAGTAAGATTCACCAATAGTCCCAATTTTTTGTAACAATGGCTATCTCAATTCGCACTTTGCAAGCAATAACTAGACTTGTTTATTAAATAAGAAGTTGTAGTTTTTGGGAACATGCCCATGTAGAAAGCTCTCAGATTTATTAGTTGCTGGGTCATTGATCCAACACCCCCTTTTTTGTAAATTAGGGACTTCGGTCGTGCCTTTTTAATATAAAACATATTTCAGTTTCTGTAAAAAAAATATAATGAAATAACATACTACATTATTTTTTCTTAATTTTTGATTTAAAATTATATAATAATTGTCATTTCAACATTTTCAACCAATAAAATAATAAATAAATAAATTTATAATACAATAAAAATTATTATTTTTGAGATTCAAATGTTAAACTTGGAAAGTTGATTTAAAAATTTACCAATTAATTGGAAGTCAAAGGCTTTTGATTCAAAAGTAATTACAATATATCCATGCCACTTTATGTCTATTACACTGTAAGTTGGTACATTGACATGAATGCAACTTTTGATTTAAAAGTAATTACAATATATCCATGCAACTTTATGTCTATCACACTGTAAGATGGTACATTGACATAAATGCAAAAAAGTAAGTGTAAGTACAATATTTAATATTATTTAAGAAAAAAATTGAAAGTAATAAATAACACATGAAAGTAATATTTAAGTTGGTACTGTAAGTTGGTACATTGACATGAATGCAACTTTTGATTCAAAAGTAATTACAATATATCTATGCAACTTTATGTCTATCACACTGTAAGCTGGTACATTGACATAAATGCAAAAAAGTAAGTGTAAGTACAATATTTAATATTATTTAAGAAAAAAATTGAAAGTAATAAATAACACATGACATTTTTGTGTTTTTTCTTAACTTTTATCTCTCAAAAGTTACCAAAAGCACATAAAAAATGTCATTTCAATATTTTCATGCCACTTTATGTCTATCATACTGTAACCAACCTGGTACATTGACATGAATGCAAAAAAAGTAAGTGTCACTACAATATTTAATATTATTTAAGAAAAAAAATTGAAAATAAAAATAATACATGACATTTTTGTATTTTTTTTTAATTTTAATGTGACAAAAGATACCAAAACCATATAAAAATTGTCATTACAACATTTTCAATCAATAAAATAATAAATAAATCAATTTATAATACAATAAAAAACATTATTTTTGAGATTCAAATATTAAATTTTGAAAGTTGATTTAAAAATTTATCAACTAATTTAAATTAAAAAAGTTTATCACTCAAAAATAATTACAATATATTCTAATAAAAATATAAAATATGTAATCTCATTAAAAATATATCCTTTAAATTTTTTATCTTCCATATTATATTATAAAAATATATCTAGCTACTTTTTTTTTCCAAATTTATTATAAACAAACAC
>JASDQU010101327.1:321778-331826 GCA_032191745.1 Picea mariana | reverse complement strand
TTTAACCATCAAAGAATAAATTTTATATACATAAATAAAAATTTATATATTCCCTCCATTTCTTTATAAATAAAAACTTTTTAGATTGGTATTGCTTTGGGCATGGACTGCTTGCATTTGTATTTGTATCGGACGGAGAGAGAAAGGGAGAGAGCAGAAAATGCTTCCGAAAGCCAAGGAAGGTTCCTCCCATAAAACCAGTTTATGCAGTGATAGTTCTGGAGATAATGTGCATTGCGTTAGGCAACATAGCAGTAGGAGTTCTTGGTATAAAGCCCTTTAAGAAATGGGTATATAGCGCCATGCAAATTCTCTAAACCATAAATTTATGTATATTACTATCTTATAGTTACAATCTGGAAAATGTATTCGTCTAAACCAAAAATTTATGTATATTACTATCTTATAGCACAAAATGTGTAATTGTCCAATTATAACTTGACTTCTGGACTTAAAATTAACATTCCATCTTAACTTCGCAATGATGAACAAACCTTTATTCCATCGCAAAGTGCCAAGTGCCATTCTATCAATGATATATGTGGAAAAATGTACAAATGCCTATTGGGTTTATTTCTAGTGTAAATATTAATGATATATGTGGAAAAATGTACAAATGCCTATTGGGTTTATTTCTAGTGTAAATATTCTTGTGAACAAGAGTTAGATGTATGACATTTATTCACTTTGTAATATGTAGGTTGCAAACATCCCTCTATATTTTTGTAGATGTGAAAGTTGTATACATTAAGTTATTTGACAATAATGTGAAAATAGTATGAACATATTTTGTAGAAGACTTCAGGGCCTTTGCACATGTAATTTATTCATGATTGTGTTATCTTGTTGTTCATCAGAACACTATTTCTAACTTGTGAGGAAACTCTAAAATGGAATAAAAGAAAATCCCACATTAGCTTCACCGTCTATTGTCTGTTAATGAATGTTTCTCACACCCCCATCACCCCTAATAATCTCTCTAACAATAGAATATTGATTTATATTATTAGTATATCTTACATATGGAAGAAGAAACATGATATTGATTTGTATTATTAGTATATCTTACATATTATGGAAAAAAAAGATTGTTTGATCATTCAGTCCACAAAATAATAAAAATGTATCAGTACACTCTAGTGAATAACAATGTAGTATGGAAATAACACTATGTAGTTTTTAGAGTAATATGACGTTGATAATTGTTAGAAAAACCTAGTTTGTCATAGTTGGCAATAACGTTGCCACTTTGCCCTAGGATGTAGGGCAGTTGGTGATGGTGTGCATTGTTAAGGAACTCTGTTATGTGAAGTCACCAGTTGGAAATCTCGACTTACCTTGTGTGTCACATATAGGGCATCGTGGGCACACCTAGAGGTTTAGTGGTAGCAGTCGGATAACACAACTATGTGTCACACGAGTATGTGCCGAACTAGTTGTTGATTCCGCTAATCACAAAAATAAAATAAAATAGCGCTCGCACTTTCAAAATAAAAAAAGGAAGAAAAGACAGCTCTACAAAACTTCGAAGGAATGTATTAGAAAACTCTAACAAGGAGAATTTTTTTTTGACCCAAGTTGGTATTCTCTGCCTTTTGTGATTATGGTGGAAATGATATTTGTATTTTTGTCAGTTGATAGTTGTTGTTCAATATTTTCTTTAGCATTTAGATGTATCCTCCTCCTAAAATATCTTGCATATTTTGCATCTCAATTCTAAGATTGTATGTCATGTAAGCTTATATCCTTTTTGCATTGAGATAAGTAAGGTGTTGTTACATTCTAGAGTGGAAGATATGCCCATATAATGTGTGTGTAGATTAATAAACTAAAACGTATAAAGTCCCATGTTCTACTCTGATTCTATCCCTTTTCCCAAATATACACTTGAAAAATATGAATGCGGACCCACCTTCATCTTTTTGAAATGAAGGAGAAGATCCAAAATTTCAACTACTATAGGATTCAAAAAGAAATATTAGACAACTAACAATGTCAAATCATTGAAAGGAAATTCATCTTAGACTTAAAGGTGGACTTGTACATCTGTTATTTAGGGAAAAGGAAGTAGATTCCATAACAAATCATTTGAGACATCACTATTTGCAAATATGTAAAGAAAAATAGTTTTAGTGGTGACGTGTTCATCTGTGGATTTGGTCATTGTATCGTTGTGTTAACTCTCTTTTTCCATATATAAATTGTTTTACAACTCAACATTGTGAATTTTTGTCCTAGCCAGTGTTTAATTTCATGTAGGCAATTGAAAAATTAATCCTAATTGAGTTTTTATGTTGACAAGATGTATTAGTATTTTTTGAGTTTGTTACATATCATGATATCAGAACCAGATTACATCATTGAGGGTAGTATGGGCTCAAGGGATTTGAATGTTTGAAGTTCTAATTATGAAACTCACAACATACACACAACAAATTAATTTTCTTCTACATTGTTATCCACTCCCTTTTGTCAATATTTCTGATACATTAATGCACGTGTCCAAGTATTTCTTCAATTGCCCCTCATTTAAAATTATTGCATATTGTAATGACCTCGGATATGCTAGGATGGAATATTATAATCTTTGTGCAATAAATGCTCTAAAATGGTTGATTGTTTTTTACAAATAGTCTGCATTCATTCCATTAAAGGCATTTTGTCAAACATATTATCGGCAAAAATAGATACACATGGAATAGAAGAGAATCATGGATTATTTATTATGAATGAAATTTAAATACAACAACCCAAAGGATGATAGGGAATCTACAATACATCAATGGAAAACACACAATACAAGCCAAAAATATGGAATCATGTTGTGGTTTCCTCAACAAATGAGATCAAACCCTCCAAGTGCTACAACCTCTCCAAGCAGATCACTGCAAACCAAAACTGAAATCAAAACACAAGATTAATCTCTAATGAAGATCCTGGATGGATCCTCCTCCTTTGTCTAGCTAGGGTGGATCTTGCACCACAGAAACTAAACTACAACGGAAGGGTTTTTCCAAAACCCTAACAAAAGCCTTGGCTCCAAGAGAAATCCAAAGAGATCAGTCAAAACATAATGACAAAGTGAAGTGTTACCTCTCCTTTTATTCTCTTTTCATGCCTTCTAGAAATTTCCCCCTTTTGACTAAATCAAATATGAACCTTCTTCCCCTTTTACTTTCACTTTAAGATCAAAAGTCACTTTTAAGTAACTTATTAATCTAAAGTTACTTTATTTCCTTAATGTCACTTTAAAAACATAACATCTCCTAACTAAGTGATATTAAATAACCCCTTGACTCCCTTTTTCTTCACTGACAAGCCACATATGTCATTTCCAACTATAGAACAAGGGAATAAAAAAATGTGGATATGAAAAATCCTCCCTTCCCAAAGATTGATTGTCCTCAAGCGATGCCATCACACCCATAGGAACAACAAATTGAAGAAAACTGAAACTAATGATGATCCTCGGGTCCCAAGCCAATCTGAAATATGTGGAGCAACTACCTCCCACAATAATGTCCTGCAATGTGATAACACTAGGGCCCCCATGATAATAACAATTGGTTCTCCCATCTGTACCAGCTACCAAACTGTCAATCCATAAAATTCGAGGTCCACAAGCTATCACCAGAAAGGGTCCATTATGCTGACATTGTGCCACTCTGATCATAAATATTTGATCCTCCTTCCTAGACTACATCCTCCACTCCTAAATCCACAATCTATAATGCCTCAAAGAATCGTCTCGACTATTGAGGATCATGTCCTACCAATGTATCTCAACAAATTCAACCAAACTAAATCTAAACTCAAACATCCCAGAGAAGTCTATGTGGTCACAAGATGATAGGGCATCAATGACACCTAACCTCCAGGTATCAAAAGGGAAATCCCTAATACTCCAACACCCCTATCCTACTGCAATCATCCAGGCATTGTATAGAAAGTCTCTCAACATATCGTCCACAAAGTCTCTCCATGCAGACCTCTCTTGAACCGACCTATAAGTGGTAAAGTCACCAGTGTCCCAAACTAACCTATAGGATGTGAAGCACCTTCGAATCGTAACCTTGATCTTCCAGGTGACAACACAAGAATCCACTTGACTGGCTTGGATAATCTAAGAAATTAGAAACTACACAAACTCGGTCAACTCCTCAGAGGACCACTCCTGCAAGCAACCAATCCTAAGCATCCCAAGAGTAAATGTTGAGAAGTGAAAACTGACCATCTCATCTATATAGGATGTTGAGCTATCAAACACCGCAGTCCCTCCCATCATAATTGTCTGACCACCATGTTCATACTGCACTCTCCTCTCCTGGACCCCTAATTTGAAATCCTTGAAAGGACCGAACTCACTATCCTGGATCATATCTCGCCAAGGCATCTGAGTGACATCGAATCCTACCAATTCACACATAGAATCGATCCTGAGTATTGTGAGGGAAAATCTACCTCGCCATATAGAATAAGACTCAACAACTCCTCTCACAACATCCCCACAATGATGCATACCAATCATTGTCACAACCATGTTGATCACCCTCATCAACTGAAGCAACCTATCACTTTGATGAATGTCAGGATCCCACCACCAAATTGGAAGTTCATCACTCCCAATTCCTACTGACATCTTTGTGAATCAATCCAATAGAGTCTAGATCTCCTCCTATGCACTCTTCTCATAGATCACATGGTCCAAATGAAAGACCTTTGACATGGCCACAAAGCCACCTATCACATCCAACTAACTCAAGAGAAACTCCCATGTCTTTCTATATATAATGAGGGAATCAAATAACATCAATAGATTCCTCTTCCATTGCTTGCAAGACTGAAAAGTGACTGGTGCATTGGTCAACCCCAAGGGTATAACCTAGAGATCATAATGAATTCTAGAAGTAGATTTGTGACTATCCTGCTCCTTGGCCCTCATCTACTGACATACTAGATGGATATCAGTCATCGAGGGATATGTTTCACCCTGAGGTTCACCCATCCACTCGTCGATCCTAGGAAAACCACAACTCAATGGTATGCCTGAGGAATCTGTCGGGAGGTCTCCCTGGTGGAAACACCCCACAACTCCACTATACACTACCGCGTACCAACGAATATTTCTGCATACTGCTGCCTATCACTAATTCATCATGTACCATCATGTATCATGCAGGCACTATTGTATCCATCACTCTATTGATGTCATCTGAACCTGTATCTGAGAGCATGTCCATGTTTATCATATATCTGTCCACCCAATCCATGGATGCATATACTTCCTTGCGACCTGGTCTGCAAGAAATGCGCTCAACTATCTCCTCCATAGCTAATACTTGAGCCTTTAGTAGGATATCCAACATAAGCAACTCGTTATCCCCACAATGTAAAATAGGTGCATGGTCAAAACCATCTGCGTCAAACCTCTCCTCAAGCTCCTATAACTTTGGATGCTCCTCATGCGAGATCATCAAAAGAGGCTCCTCCCTTGAATCATGAGTGTCATTCATGCCCACATGTGTCACAACTGCTAAGGATGATGGAGTCTTTGTTTTTTTCAATGATGAAGAGAATGCCAAACTCAGTTGGTAACAAACCTCATCAGCCTCCCTTTCCTTGTTTTCAGTGAACTTAAGAGCAAGGTCCCTATCCATGAACAACTACAAATAATCGGATTTTATCTACTCTAGTGCCTCTTTGTTGATGCACAATTGGGTACTAGTGACTCCAACTAGAATTCCCTTTTTCCTCTCATCTATCTAGGTTTTCCACATAAGGTATTCAATAAATTTATGAGCACCATCTGCTCTCTTCAACAACTGCACAATTTGATGCAGGAGCATCTCTCACGCCAAGCGAGCCAGTGCGGAATGCAATCGGACAGCTGGACCAGACCAGCACATGTTTTGAAATTGTCTCGAAGACAATGCGCCAACCTTAAATGAGATATTAAAGAGAGGCGTACATTTATATTGTAATCAGACCTTGAGCGTCCTGCTCTCGTCTGAAGTAGATGGAGGCATTTATGTTGAGATGAAATAGGTAGATAGAATTTAATATTAGATTAGACAGTTTTAGAAGGAAAGAGGCAAACAGGATATAGACACCCTCATTATGCATTGTAACATAATTCTGAGCATTGAAAAGAAGAGCATGCAAAGAGCTGTGGAAGAACACCCATGTACAGAGCTTGAATTAATATAAGAAGTTGATTCAAATCCATGGTTTTGTGTTTGTTCTTTGTGTATGTATGCCGAATGCTATGCTCATGAGTATTTACTTCCTGTTATGTATTTGTTTTACATGCTATGTATGAATGATTTATTGCTGAGTGTTTGAAATCTGAGAAAGGAAGTAGGAGAAATGAGTTTCAATTGTTTCTCTATCTGAGCAAGGATTCCTGCAAGGAGTGCAGTTGAAGTCGTCCGTAAGGAGTGCGTTGACGGAAGGCTCAGATAGATTAACTCTTTTTCTAGTTCACCCATAAGTGAAATTGGGTTATAGGAGCCGTGCAAGGAGTGCACAGGCTAAGGAAAGCCTCAATTGTGAATCTGAGCAGAGCATTGAAGGACTGCTACTGCAGGTGTGCGCAGAGTTGAAGGGTTCTCAGATATTTGAAGGTATCTAAAGGTTGACACAAGGAGTGCGCGCAAACAAAATCTTCTCTAAGACTCAGAGTTGTGAGAAAGCTCAGGAAGGATAGGGCCTTCAAGTGGTTGAAGAACAATGCAGGGGAGTTACAACTAGAAGTGTCTAGGAGGCGTCGTGAGTTGTGCGCAGGGGGAACGCTTGGTTCACGCATAGATTCACAAAGGAGAGAACGGACGGTTAGGATCTCGTGGAAAGGATTTGAGGAATCCCACCAGCCGTCAGAACAACAAGAAAAGAGAGGAGGATATGGTTACGTCTAGAGTTTAAGTTCAAGGAATTGTGGACTGTCAGATCTGTACATAGTTACCTATCAATCGTCCAATTTGGCAAGAGATGCATAGGGTTTAAACCTTCGTGAGCAAAGGGAAACTCCTGAGAAGACATCGGGGATTTGGTCATCGTGGTTCATACAAGTGAAGTGGTTAGACTTTGCGTTTGGGCAAAGTCCGAGGCTCGATCTGAACCGTCCATCATTTGGGATGTGTGTCGAACATCTGACGAAGTCAGAGTTCGACGTATCGGAGGTCTTGAGGACATGATACTCTTACAGCTCGGAATCGCGAATTCCGATTCTCTGACAAGAGGAGAGCACCGTGTGGGACCCAATTGATGTCATTTTGTCAGAATGAGGCATCAAGGATTTGAAGTCGCAGAGGCTCGTGAGCATATCAGGGCCATTCATATCTAAGGAACGCGTGGGCGAGATCGAAGCTGTCAGGAAATTCCCCGAAAGGAAAAGTCAATTGTCAGGGAATCGACATTCGTGAGATCGGGGAAAACGGAAGGAAAAGCATTTCTACATTGGAAGTTGCGAAACCTCGAGGGAGACTTGGAGCCATTGATCCTAATAAACGATCACGACCATTGATTTTGTTTACTGTGGAAAGACTTTCAGGGACGTTGCATCAGGAATCGGGGGTCCGGGGAACAAGGACTCACATACACCTCGACATCAGAAACCCTGAAATTTCGATAAGGTATATGACTGCGGTCATATAAGGAGAGGTCGCGTGGATTAAAGGCTTAGCCCGAAAGACTAAGGCAGTAGGGGAGCGTATCGGTGTATCGGGGATCAGGGGTCGGTAAAGCGAGTTGTTTTGGACATCGCAAGTGGCGAAATCCCGATAGGAGGAACCCCGATAGCAAAGTAAAAGGTCAGCATCGACGTACATCAGGTTTCGGAGAATCGCGAGAAACAAACGCGTGACCACGGGACTCGCGAAATCGCGAAGTCTGATTTCCCGATAGAAGAAAGGGAGATCCCATGATAAAGTTGTTGTGGGTGAAAATTTCCCGATAGGGAAATAGAAGAGCCTAAGAGTTCTTCAGGCCGAGGAAGGAGGAAAGATCCTGTGAGAGGACGTGCTGAGGGGCGCGCCTGCATCAAGTGGTATCAGAGCCAGGTTCTTGCTTATATATTTCAGGCAGGAAGAGGCATGAAGAGGTAAAGAGCACTCTGATACACATCAAGTGGTATCAGAGCACAGAAAGATTCTTTGCTTCTGTAGCAGAGAAGGGAAAGAGAATTCACCATGCCGCTAAGAAGAGATAGGAAATCACCTGATCCAGAGGATAGGGAGGTGCAGAGAAGAAGAGGCAGGCAGATGGCAGATCCATCCATAGAGAGACAAATGCGTGATCTTCGAGCCAGACTCAAAGACATGGAGACAGTGCAAAGAGGCACAGCCAGTGCAGGGGATCTCAGTGATTCTGAGAGAGAAGTTGAGGCTGAGCGTGAAGAAGAAGTTGCAGCTGAAGATGCATCAAATGAGCGTTTGATCAGAGCTATTGCAAGGATGGCTGCAAGAGCGAAGATGGGCATTCTAGTTTACGAGGGAAACTTGGATGCAGAAGAGCTTCTAGACTGGATTAGAGCTCTAGACACATACTTTGACTATGAAGATGTCAAGGAAGACAAGAAAGTCAAGCATGCTATCACATGATTGAAAGGACATGAAGCATTGTGGTGGGATGAACTACAAGCTGGAAGACATTGCAAGGGCAAGCAGAAGATCAAAAGCTGGGACAGGATGATAGCAAAGATGAAGGCAAAATTCATCCCCAGGGACTATCAAATTACTCTGTTCAGGAGAATGCAGAACTTGAGACAGAAGCAGATGACGGTGAAAGAATACATTGAGGAATTCTATAGACTGAACATCAAAGCAGGTCATCAGGAGAGCGATGATGAGAAAGTTTCCAGATACATGAATGGTCTGAGATACAACATTCAGGATGAGATGAGCATGGTAACCATACGGACTGTGGAGGATGCTTATCAGATGGCTCTGAAAGCTGAAGAGAAGCTGAGATGAAAGCAGAGTCATAGAGGCCGAGGCAGAAGCCAACCCAGAGGCAAGTCAGTTGCCAAGGATAGAAACCATAAGCCCAAGGAAGAATGGAAGAATCCTCAGACTCGAGCTGAGAGAGGTGGAAGCTCACAGAAAGAGAAATATGATGAACAGAGAGGGCAACATAATGAGCAGAGAGGAGATTATGCTGACAACAACACTTTTCCTTGTACTAGAGGTAGAGGAAGAGGTGGAGTAATTACATGCTTCACATGTGGAAAGAATGGGCACAAGCCTTACGAATGTCTAGAGAAAAATAAGGACATTGGAGAAGCTCACATCGCCGAGGTGCAGAGGCGGGATGTTGAGGCAGAAGATGTTGAAGGCGGAAGATCGCTCATGATGCGAAAAGTCCTTTTGACACCTGAGAAGGAGGTGGAAAGTTCAGTCCAAAGGACCAAACTTTTCAGGACTTCTTGCAATACCAAGGACAGGGTATGCAAGGTCATAGTGGACAGTGGTAGCATGGATAATCTCGTATCTACAGAGATGGTAGAGAAGCTGGAGTTGGAGATGACTGATCATCCAAGCCCATACAGAGTTTCATGACTACAAAAAGGACATCAGGTAAATGTCACCAAACAGTTCTTAGTTGAATTTAAGATAGGAGGATATAATGATAATATATTATGTGATGTCATTCCTATGGATGTTTGTCACCTATTGCTGGGTAGACCATGGCAATATGACCGGAATGTGATTCATGATGGGAGAATGAACACATACACCCTAGAGAAGAATGGGAGGACACACATGTTGCTTTCGATAAAGGATAAGGAGGTGAAACTGGAAGTAAGTAACACTGCACTTCTCATGAGTGGGAAGGAGCTTCTTACAGAGGTTAAGAAGAAGGAGGATCCACAGTTCATTGTGGTCAGGAAACCAAAGATTTTTTTGACTAGCACAAGGGTAGATGATTTGCCAGGATAATTTCAGGTTCTGCTGGAAGAGTTCGCTGACATAGTAGTGGAAGAATTACCTCGTTCGTTGCCACCGATGAGAAGTGTGAGTCATCATATCGATCTCATACCAGGAGCCAGTTT
>JASDQU010101327.1:251896-311006 GCA_032191745.1 Picea mariana | reverse complement strand
CAGTCTAATTTTAGACTGAAATTCCTTCCACCGTCCAGAGTGATTAGAGAAACCCAACTGGAAAAAACTTCCAGACTTGTCAAAGCAGATGAAGGTCCCCCTCAAAACCCTAGATTTAGCAATGTTAAGCTCCGTTGATTGTGCATTATAGCCGTTTGATGCTGACCACACCAATCGCGTTGTGAATGGCATCATTTGTGCTTTTCTTAAAAAAAACGATTGGTAACCCAAGGGCGTTGTGAATGGCATTATTCGTGTGTTTCTTAAAGAAAACGATTGGTAACTTCTGCTTCTAGTCATGGTTGTGGCTAAGGCGAGCGTTTTTATCAGCAAAGATCCCCATGGGCGAAGGCTGAACTGGAATGCCAAATGGGTCGCATCTATCTTCGCCATTGCCTCTGTTTTTGTTTCAATGGGGGCACTTGAATCGATTTGAGATTTCCTTCAAACGTTTCAAATGGGTTTATTTCTCAAACGGGTTTATTCCCTCTTTTTCCTTGAAACATTTCAAATGGGTTTATTCCCTCCTTTTTCCTGAATAACCTAACGCGATGGGCACTTGGATAACCTATCGTAATGGGGGCTCCTCTTGTAGAGCAATTTGCTGAGTGGAACCCAATCTCAACATCCCCACTTGGATAACCTAACACAATGGGTCTCCTCTTGTAGAACAATTCGCTGAGTGGAACCCAATCTCAACGTCCCCACTTGGATATTGCTCTGACATCATCTAGCTTCTTCTGCCAGTTCTCTTGTGCGTGCTCCATAACCAACCGATTGCCATCAATGAAAACCTTGACAGTCTGCGTCATCTCTGCTATAGCCATATTTCCAACATCTTATAATTACATGCTTATGATATATATATTGAATGAAATCATAGATGATATATTGTTGAACATTGTTGTTAAAGTGAAAGAAAATATATTGATGGTATCTTGGAGGCCCTTCATATTTTTGTATAGCTCCCTTTTCTTCCATTAAAAATAAATAAAGTGACAGCATTAGTGCCAACTATGGAAATCTATTTTTTTCTAAAAGTTATTAGATTCATATTACTTTAAAAATTATAGAGTGTTATTTATATACTACCATGTTGTTCACTAGAAGTGTTATGACTATGATTCATTTTTATTATTTTCTGGATTGAATGGTCAAACAAGCATGTTTCTCCTTCAATATGTAAGATATACTCATAATATAAATCAATATTCTTCTTTGATTCCATTTGATGGCTTCCTCACAAGATAGAAATAGTGTTTTGATGGACAAAAAGACAAGACAATTATAAATAAATTGCATATGCAATGTCCTTGAAGTCTTCTAACAAAATATGTTCATACTATTTTCACATTGTTGTTAATAACTTTATGTATACAACTTTAACATCCTATAAAAATATCCAAGTATGTTTACAACCTACATATTACAAAGTGAATAAATGTCATACATCCATCTCTTGCTCATAGGAACATTTACACTCAAAATAAACCCAATAGGCATTTGTACATTTTTCCACGTATGTCATAGACAACGTAATGAATAAAGGTTTTTTCATGAATCAAAAGTTAAGATGGAATGTTAATTTAGGTCCAAAAGCCAAGTTATAATTGGACAATTACACACTTTATGCACCATATTTCTCACCATTCAAGGGAGTAAAATCATATATGGATTTCTTTTCTAGATTAAATGGAAACATTGTAAATGAAAGATATTAGGACAAAACTGGTAGTATTTTATAAATGTGTCCCATTCTCTCTAATGTTATTACCATTATGAAATCCAGATTTGTATAAGCATTGGAACAAATATTGGTATAGGAAGTCCATTGAATACAGGGAAGAATGTTATATTTTGAAATGATTTAGATGCCATTGAAGGATCAGTGGAACAATGTAGGTCTTATTTTCAAAGTGTCATTTTAGAAGCTTCTGCGGAATTTCAGTTCTTTCCTATTGAAGGACTATCATGTTGTACTATTGGTATTTGTTTGATCTGAAGTTATAGATTTCTTGTAAATTGATCAGTTTTATAGTATTCTCCCATAGTAATGAGGTATTTGATATGAATATGACCATAAACATTTCAAAGACTGAAATGTGAAGGGAAACAATCATCATTCATCTTCCTTGTCCTCAAAGAACACATCGATGTCAACGATTGAATAAGACAAAGAATGATCATCTTTGAATTCAACAATATGATCATTTTACAAATTAGAAAGTAGCAAGGCGTCATTTGGGAATCAAAATGTTTGTATCAATAAACTAGAAATAGGGGAATAGGCCCAAAATGATGAATGTTTCCATTAACCATCACACAATGATCAATTAGTTATAGGAGCATAAATCCATTTTGACTTAATGAAATCAATGAAAAGAAGGTAGTAACAGTAGGAGAGGCATTGACACTTTTGAACTTCATTAATTGAATATTAAGCGCATTGTCTATATATGAACAAAAAATTGAGATTTCCCAAGGTTTGGGACCTTTGGGGTTTTCTTCCCCATGTATAAATCGTCATTGGTTTTGTAGATAAATTATTTACACTCGGTTAGGCCTCCATTTTCTGTCTTTTCATTGTTTTAGGTCTTATATATTGATGCTAAAATTGCCTTATCATTAATCCAACTAGTGTCAATGTATACATTGCATTTGTCTCTATCCTCTAGGTGTATGAGATTGATATGAACATAAGTGATCCATCTATCAATCCCCTAATTTTTTCATTGAAGACATATTATGTCAGTGCAAAAGAGTAAAATCTCTTATATGAAATGTTAGCTAGACATGTACATTTTCCATATCGTAGTTGTATGACAGTAATATACTAGAATTTCTGGTTCAGAGAATCAAAAATACAGAGCTTCAATTTTATATACGAAGAGAAGAAAACATATAAATTACCAAACAAGTTTATAATCAGAATGCATAATTAAAGAGAGACTTGACTGAAACAAAAACATAACATTCCTCTAAAAGTTTTGAAATCAAACATTTATATAAACTTAGTTGTTGAAATTTGTAGTCCAACAACTAGCTAAGTGAGTTATTTCCACCCAACCGTAGGTAGTTCATAGTAGAAATCACCCCCTAGTCAGGTTATGATACAACTAGGGAAAAGTAGGCCAATAAAACTATGTTCCAAACAAAAAAAGGAGTACCTCCTTCTCTTTGACATAGTACGTCAAAAAATCCTCCCTTATGTGCTATTCAACATGTGCATAGAAAGGTCTAGGATGTTTTCTCAAGATTCTGTAGAATTTCCATGGTTACTTGTATTTTCCTCAAGGTCTACAAAGTTCAGTTCATGGTTGGTTTTATCTATCATGGTCTTAGCTCCATTTTTCTCCGTCTAAACTCTCAAAACTCTCTTTTTTTCCACAGCCCCTTCCTTTCCATTCGAATTTTCCTTCATGCATGATAGCAAGAGAATTAAAACTCCACTTATTTTCCTAGTTCCAAGAATGTAGAGGAGATAACTTGCTAGATTTTAGGAAAGGGTGTCTTAGATTGAGGAATTTGTTTCCTCCACTCATCTTAACACCTTTTAGCTTTGAAAATAAAATGTCAAAATGGGTGAGGGTTCAAGGTAACATAAGGTAAATGTTGTAGGCATAAACCCCCCTTATACCCCCTCACCTCCCCTCTATTGTGGTATCATAGTCCTATATGTGCTCAAGATCAGTTGGCCTTAGTCATTTTTTTATTAACTACAGAAATAAAATCCTCACATTAGTCAAGAGGGTCAAACCGAGATATTACATCCCTTCCCCTTTGGAATAACACCGTCATTGGTGTTCTGTTACTACAACAATGCTTATTTCATCATTCTTCAGCTATGCGTACAATTTCATTCTCTTCATTGTCTTGGTACATATCTAATCTTTAGAATTCTAATATACGCCTACAATAGTTATCAACGTAGGCATGCACATCATAGTCATTTATAATCACACACACACACACACACAACATAAGATAATGAATAAAATTTAGTACAATAATTATATGTATGAATATGTATATCCTCCATATGGCTGCCAAGGATAGAACTTAGCTCATTTTTCTCTCATACACACCTAATACATTCATGATCCTAACTAGCAATTAATATGAATATTTCAAAACAGATTCATTCAAGTCTCCTCTTCCTTGCAGTCACTCACCCTCTAGGCTGAGGCTTCCCCTTCTCTGCTACACAATCCCTTGGGTGATCCATCATTTTCCAAGGCTTCCTCACATAGGAAGGGTACAGAGACTTCTAAATACTAACAACCAAGGAATCCCTTTATCTTTCTCTAGCATAGCATAGTACATCTCAATTGTAATCAAGGCATATCATAGGGTTCTCGTGTCACTACAATGGCATTATTTCCATGCTTTTCAACTTCAACAACCATCATATGTGTTTCCTAGGCAAATTCATCATCTCACATGTATCATATACATACAATTACCATGAGATATGATCATTAATAATTTCAATCATAAATATTTTGTTTCAAACCTATTTCATATAGAAATCAAATTTCACAAGTATGAGATTCTTCTCATAATGTTTGGCTCTTACATGTGGTATCACACAATTTTCATTATGAACTTATGGTCATCATCATATCCAAGACCATCCTATCTACAATCTAAACTTCCAATCAATGAAACAACTGTAAGTATTCACGCATATAATCATTTCATTGCAACATTTACAATGACTCATAGGTCATTTCATATATAACATACAAATTTCATGAATGTACATCAAATATCGTAATCATATTTTCATAATAGAGGTTTCTTCCTCTGCCATACCCCATGTGAGTACCAATGACATACATGTATTCAATTTGAAAACATATCACTAAAGATATAAAGTATGCCTAAAGGAATTCTTACCCAATTCCTTTCAGATCACGTGTTGTTATTGGCATATCTAAATTCATACTCGTGGGTATCGAAATCACATGTAATGTACAATATTGTGCATTAAAAGGTAATCCATTACTACATTAAAAAGACAAGCTTGTTATTATCTAGCCTCATCAAGATCTTATTGGCCTTATGTTATGTTTAATATATCATGCTCTCTAAATAGATTATAGCCTCCCTTAATCTCCCTTTCTTGAAAACCCCAGTCACAATATTGGACAACATCCTTATGGATACCATATGTGAATTCAGCACAAGGGTATAAATCAAACACATAGTTGTAATAATAATCATCAAATATAGCATGCATAATTACTCTATTATGGCACCTTCAAGCCAATGAAAATGTTAAATCTATGGCTTGGTAATTTTAGAGGCATAAACAATGCATACATTATTTTTCATGTTTCACTACAAATGGCAATACAAGTCATTGCTACACTACAAATATTCCCACTGAACCCTACAAGAAAAAGAATGAGCCATATAAGCAATTGCACATATTCACTATAGGAAATGTAGATATTAAACCTTGGTATTTGACTGCAAAATTAAATCTCTTCGACCCTAAAAAATTGAATGTCATGTTCTAAGTTTCATGAAAATTAATAGGCATAAAATACATACACCTATTAATTTGAGCCTCAAACATTCAATTTTGAAAGCACCAACTGGTACATGACAACCATGTAACCTTGAATTAGCTTGATACATTGTCACATATCCAGTGCTCAATAATCAAGAATTTGTTTTACTAGCTACCTCTATTTTATGGAATTCTCCACATAGTGCTTAGAATAGATAGAAGGTTAATCCATCTTCTACAGGAATGATAAATCCGTCAATATATACATTCATTTTTAGCAGTAATCCTAATGTGCCAGTTAACATATAACTCCAAAAGATAAAACAAGGATCATAACTTCAAGTTGAATGAAAAAAAACTATGCACAAAAGATAAAATGAATTTTGGACCTTCCTCGATCAGTTCTGAAAGATTAGACAATTATATCCGGTAGCATTGGCTAATTTTATAGACAACTATATAATTAAATGTGTTTGGTCTCAAAATTCCATTATCTTAATAATCTTTCCAAATGGTTATTTCTTTATGCAATTTCAGGGAAAAACATGATATAATAACGTCCAAAGGGTACAAAGAAATACCTAAAACCCATAGTATCACACCATGAGTTGAAGGTTTAACTATTCAAACCAAATTCAATGACATTTTGATCCACTTCATTGAGAAGCATTTGTGTTTGTAGGTTCATGAGTAAGAGAGTTTACAGGTTTTCATGAAAGTAACCAATATACCCACAAACTACACTGATATGCTATGACCAAAGCTCCATTTTCAAGATTGATTAACGAGAGCGAAAATAAGCAACAATTTGAATACCCTCCAATAAAAATTGTTTCAATTACAACTACAAGGAGCTTGCTTATCTGAATGTGATTTTTATTTTCATTACTGCAGATTGTTGTGCCACAACTAATTATCACCATATGACATAACCATATGCTATAATTGTTGCTATTGATCAAAGAGATCCTTCTAGAAATGTCTTTTGTTTTAGTTTTAATTTGAACACCTCTGACAATCTCATTTGCAAGACTGATATCCATTTCCCAATGGTGGATGGTACTGATCCTCTAATCTGATTGTGTGAGGCCTTTAATCATTTCAATGATTTGTGATTCCCTTGTACCTCTATAGGAATTTCACCTAATCTCCATTTGCCATTTAAGTTCAATGTAAAGCTTCAAAATTTCTTGCATGAAGAAAAAAGGGATTTAGATATGTTCCCTGTAAATTGGTTGTAATTTAATAATAATCCATAAGATGGATATTCTTTCATTATCCCTTCATCTATTATTTGTGGAGGAAGAAAGCCAGTGAAGTCATTACTTTTAAAAACGTGAAGCACCATCAAACCCTCAGACAAGATGGAAGTGAGTGGATTGCTTCCCTAGGAAACACGTAGGAAGATAGAAATTGTTCTTAGAGTGCAAAACTTACACTTATAACCCTAGAGTTAATATGGATCTACATTGATACATAATAATTATGGAGTGTCTCCAATTTGTATCATTCCCTACATGTATTTCAATTTCTTTTATGTAATTTATGTTTTCTTGTCATGTTCCTTATCATAATTTAACATGGAACTTCAACACACTATGATGTTGCTTTATCATTCTTTATGCATTTACTAATTGTTGTGCATTTTCTTGTTCTATGAAAATAGAAGTTGTTATTTCAAGGTACCTAGGTGTATCGTGAGTTGCCTTATCTTGGTCAGGAGAAGAGTTTAAATCTTGCAAATTCATCATCACTAGAGAAATGGAAAGGGAAATGTACTTCAAATATTTATTGACATCATTAGCTGAGAGTTCACTTATGATCCAGTGAGCTTACCACTTCAACAAGATCCTACTCAATCTCTCTATAACTGAAAAACTCTAGAGACTATTTGGGACATCGGACATAAAGTACATAACCCCTTTACTAGACAATGGTTTGACATAAAAACTGATATTCCACAGATAGAATTGATACATGAAATGAAGCGATACCTTAATCTTCATAAATTTCCCACAAAAATAGAGTCGGAAGTAATTGCAGAGTATGTGTCATGTCCCCATTTTTGGACTCCCCTATTCTACAATTGGAAATTACTTATGTGGCTTGTCAATGAATAAAAATGGATTCAAGGGGTTATTTAATGTCACTTAGTTAGGAGATGTTGTATTTTTAAAGTGAATTAAATAAATAAAGTAACTTTAGATTAATAAGTTACTTAAAAGTGAATTTTTATATTAAAGTGAAAGTAAAAGGGGAATAAGGGTCATATTTGATTTAGTCAAAAAGGGGTAAGTTCTAGAAGGTGTGAAAGAAGGATGAAAGGATGGGTAGTGCTTGACTTTGTTATTATGTTTTTTTGCTGATCTCTTTGGATTTCTCTTGGAGCCAAGGTTTTGTTTAGGGTTTTGGAAAAACCCTTTCGTTGTAGTTTAGTTTTGTTGGTGCAAGATCCACCCTAGCTAGACAAAGGAGGAGGATCCATCCAGGGTCTTCAATGGAGCTTTATCTTGTGTTTTGATTTTGGCTTTGGGTTGTAGTGATCTGCTTGGAGAGGTTGTGGCACTTGGAGGGTTTGATCTCATCTCTTGAGGAGGCCACGACATGATTCCAGGTTTTTGGCTTGTATTGTGTGTTTTCCATTGATGTATTGTAGTTTCCTTAGCAACCTTTGGGTTGTTGTATTCAGATCTCATACATAATAAAATAATCCATGATTCTCTTTTATTCCATGTGTATCTAGTTTTGTCGATAATACGTTTCACGAAATTCCTTTAATGGAATGAGTACAAATTGTTTGTAAAAAATTGTTAACCATTTTGGAGCATTTACTACACAAAGATTATAATATTCTAGCCTAGAATATCTGGGGTCATTATAGTGGTACTAGAGCTAATGATCTTTCCAGCCTTTGAGTATTCTCTTCATTGCCCAAGAATCGATTCCATGTTGCAAAGATCTCATTAGGAATTGAGTTTCTTTGTATAGATCCAAATTCATGTGAGAAAAGTCGAGTTTTCTATTATGGAACCGAATTTGTAGATGCGGGAAAAATTATTCATTGAGTAGTGTGTTTTCTTTCAGTAGAGATCGATTTCCTTTGGTGTAGGTCGATTTCTCTCACCAAAAGAGCCGAAATGTATATAGGAGACTTCCATCTCTTAGAGGGATCAAGGTTCTCATTGGGACTTCATTCTATATGTCTTGAGTCTTGGAGTATAACAATTAGCCAGATGATATCGTGGCACTTTCTTGGAGGCCGATTTTCCATTTTTGCAAATTCATGGAGATTTGTAGCAGTTGTGTGAGGTTTGTGGAGATCGTGGAGCCTAGGAGGATCATTGGGGGTCTTCAGGAGTGTCAAAACCCTTCCTATATGTTAGTCGAGGAGTTTGAGGTGTTGTAAGAGCATCTTCACCCCATTTATTTATGCCATCCGGGGAGGATTGGTGTTGTGAGAGGGTCGTATCCCAACTATAGAGGTTACAGGAACAATTAATGAGGGGTTGAGCCTCCCTCTTTGTAGATAGCAAGGTTTAGGAGGGATGCAAGGGTCGGATTGGTGTTGTGAGAGGTTCGTAGCCTAACTATATAGGTCGCAAGCAAAATTAGAGAGGGACCGAGCCTCCCTCTTTGCAAATCATGGGGTTTAGGAGGGGCCGCCAGGGTCACTTGCATGCCGCAAATTGGAGGAAGAGAGTTGTGGGCTCTTAGGGACCAAGCAATAACAATCTTGAGGAGAGTTGAGTGCCTCCATTTTTGGGTCATGTGGAATTGGAGCAGGGTTGTAACAACCATGTGAGTTTAATATTTGGACAACCATCTATTGTAAAAGAGGTCAGCAAATTAATAAAATAACAATTATGTTGTGCCATGTGTGTTTGAATTTTTTTTTTGTATCTCTTGTTGCTATGAGTTATTTCCAACATTAATTTCCCTTTGGCAAATATATTTATGTATGAAATCCTTTTCCCATCAAAGATACACAGTAAAACACAAACAATAGTATATCCAAACATATATCAACAACAATAAGAGATCACAATGGTTGGGTATTGTGACAAAGTTTTGGTTAAGAGTCCACACACAGTCATCAACTCACAACAATAGAAAAGAGGGAGTTATATTGGGGGTTTAGAATGTGGTTAGCAAGTGTTTGACGAAACCCCAAACGTAAAAACTACCAAATTACTACAACTTTGTAACAACCATGTTGCAGTTGCTTAAGAAGGTAAATCTAGAACGGGTGGATCAAATTTTGAGGGAGCTAACAACAAATAAATGCATGCCTTACTATCAGAAGTATCTAACATTAAGTGAAGATATATGTGAAACTTTTCCATTTAAAATATTTTACACTCTTTAGTATGGAATTTGGCCCAAGGATTTGGATGAGGATTATTTTAAAAGCACGGGGCAGGAAGTGAAGAAGGATGGGAATGAAAGACAAGTGAAGGATCATGCATCTAGCCATGCAGAGGATTTGTGCATAGAGTAAGACCAAACAACAACCTATGATACATCATCAAAGATAACCGATGAGTTTGATGACACTAGTGTGCTAGATGGAGAAGATGAGCATACCACATCTTGTCCTACTTATCATGACTATGAGAAGATGTTCCAATCAGTCGATGTTAAGGATTCAACATCTCTCCATGTGTATGATGTTGATGACGAGGATGGTTCAAGTGGGAATTAAACACCTCATCTTGTTTATGACATGTATGATGATGCATACATAATTTTACTAAAATATGACAAAGATTGGGAGTTATGTGTAGAGGATGACAATGCAGGGATTGATTTAGTGGATGAGAGTAGATAACAAAACTGGTATGAGAAGGGTAGTCCACATTGCAGGACATCCTATAATGATTCAATTGATCCCTTATGTGACATCCCACACGATGTTGATGAAAAAACATTGCATGATTTGGAGAACCAATTATTGGTCACAAGGAAACAAATTGTGCAGGTGTTGAAGAGAGCAGATGGTGCTCATAAATTTATTGAATACCTTATCTGGAAAACCTAGCTAGATGAGAGGAAAAATCGAATTCTAGTTGGAGTCACTAGTACCCAATTGTGAATCATCAAAGAGGCACTAGAGTAGATAAAATCCGATTATTTGTAGTTGTTCATGGATAGGGAACTTGCTCTTAAGTTCACTGAAAACAAGGAAAGGGAGGTTGAGGAGCTTTGTTACCAACTGAGTTTGGCATTCTCTTCATCATTGAAAAAAACAAAGACTCCATCATCCTTGGCAGTTGTGACACATGTGGGCATGAGTGGCACTCATGATTCAAGGGAGGAGCCTCTTTTGATGATCTCGCATGAGGAGCATCCAAAGTTATAGGAGAGGTTTGACGTAGATGGTTTTGACCATGCACCTATTTTACATTGTGGGGATCACGAGTTGCTTATGTTGGATAGCCTACTAAAGGCTCAAGGATTAGCTATGGAGGAGATAGTTGAGTGCATTTCTTGCAGACTAGGTCGCAAGGAAGTATATGCATCCATGGATTAGGTGGACAGATATATGATAAATATGGACATGCTCTCGGATACAGGTTCAGGTGACATCAATAGAGTGATCGATACAATAGCACCTACATGATACATGATGGTACATGATGAATTAGTGATAGGCAGTAGTATGCAAGAATATTCATTGGTACGCGGTAGTGTACAGTGGAGTTGTGGGGTCTTTCCGCTAGGGAGTCCTCCTGACAGATTCCTCAAGCATACCATTGAGTTGTGGTTTTCCTAGGATTGACGAGTGGATGGGTGAACCTCAGGGAACAACATATTCCTCGATGACCAATATCCATCTAGTATGTCAGCAGATGAGGGCCATGGAGCAGGATAGTTACAAATCTACTTCCAGACTTCATTATGATCTCTAGGTTATACCCTTGGGGTTGACCAATGCACTAGTCACTTTCCAGTCTTGCAAGAAATGGAAGAGGCATCTATTGATGTTATTTGATGCCCTCATTATATATAGCAGGACATGCGAGTTTCTCCTGAGTTAGTTGGATGAGACACGTGGATTTGTGGCCATGTCAAAAGTCTTTAATTTGGACCATGTGATTTATGACCAGAGTGCACAGGAGGAGATCTAGACTCTGTTGGATCGATTCACGAAGATGTCAGTAGGAATTGGGAGTGATGAACTTCCAATTTGGTGGTGGGATCCTCACATTCATCAGAGTGATAGGTTGCTTCAGTTGATGAGGGTGATCGATAGGGTTGTGACAGTGATTGGTATGAAACATTGTGGGGATGTTGTGAGAGGATTTGTTGAGTCTTTTTCTATATGGAGAGGTATATTTTCCCTCACAATACCCAGGATTGATTCTATGTGTGAATTGGTAGGTTTCGACGTCACTCAGATGCCTTGGCGAGATATGATTCAGGATAGTGAGTTCAGTCCTTTCAAGGATTTAAAATTGGGGGTCCATGAGAGGATAGTGTAGTTTGAACATGGTGGTCAGACAATTATGATGGAAGGGACTGTGATGTTTGACAACTCAACATCCGATACAGATGAGATGGTTAGTTTTCACTTCTCGATATTTACTCTTGGGATGCTTAGGATTGGTTGCTTGCAGGAATGGTCCTCTGAGGAGTTAACCGAGTTTGTGCAATTTCTAATTGCAAGGATTATTTAAGGCAATTAGGTGGATTCTTGTGTTGGCACCTGGAATATCAAGGCTATGAGTAGAGGGTGCTTCACATCCTATAGGTTAGTTTGGGACACTGGTGACTTTACCACTTACAGTTCGGTTCAAGAGAGGTCTGCATGGAGAGACTTTGTGGACGATATGTTGAGAGACTTTCTGTACGATGCATGAATGATTGCAGTAGGATAGGGGTGCTGAAGTATTAGGGATTTCCCTTTTGATACTTGGAGGTTAGGTGTCGTTGATGCCCTATCATCTTCTGACCACATAGACTTCTCTGGGATGTTTGAGTTTAGATTTGGTTTGGTTGAATTTGTTGAGATACATTGGTAGGACATGATCCTTAATAGTCGGGACGATTCTTTGAGGCATTATAGATTGTGGATTTAGGAGTGGAGGATGTAGTCTAGGAAGGAGGATCAAATATTTATGATCAGAGTGGCACAACATCATCATAATGGGTCCTTTCTGGTGACATCTTGTGGCCCTCGAATTTTATGGATTGACAGTTTAGTAAATGGTACAGATGGGAGAACCAGTTGTTACTTTCATGGGGACCCTAGTGTTATCACATTGCAGGACATTATTGTGGGAGGTAGGTGCTCCACATATTTCAGATTGGCTTGGGACCCGAGGATCATCATTAGTTTCAGTTTGGTTCAATTTTTTGTTCCTATGGGTGTGATGGCATTGCTTGAGGACAATCAATCTTTGGGAAGGGAGAATTTTTCATATCCACATTTTTTGACTCCCTTGTTCTGTAGTTGGAAATGACATATGTGGCTTGTTAGTGAAGAAAAAGGGAGTCAAGGGGTTATTTAATATCACTTAGTTAGGAGATGTTATGTTTTTAAAGTGACATTAAGGAAATAAAGTAACTTTAGATTAATAAGTTACTTAAAAGTGACTTTTGATCTTAAAGTGAAAGTAAAAGGGGAAGAAGGGTCATATTTGATATAGTCAAAAGGGGGAAATTTCTAGAAGGCATGACAAGAGAATAAAAGGAGAGGTAACACTTCACTTTGTCATTATGTTTTGATTGATCTCTTTGGATTTCTCTTGGAGCCAAGGTTTTTGTTAGGGTTTTGAAAAACCCTTCCATTGTAGTTTAGTTTCTGTGGTGCAAGATCCACCCTGGCTAGACAAAGGAGGAGGATCCATCTAGGATATTCATTAGAGATTCATCTTGTGTTTTGATTTCAGTTTTGGGTTGCAGTGATCTACTTGGAGAGGTTGTAGCACTTGGAGGGTTTGATCTGATTTGTTGAGGAAACCACGACATGATTCCAGGTTTTTGGCTTGTATTGTGTGTTTTCCATTGATGTGTTGCAGATTCCCTATCATCCTTTGGGTTGTTGTATTTAAATTTCATTCATAATAAATAATCCATGATTCTATTCTATTCCATGTGTATCTATTTTTGTCGATAACATGTTTGACGAAATGCCTTTAATGGAATGAATGCAGACTATTTGTAAAAAAAAATCAACCATTTTAGAGCATTTATTGCACAAAGATTATAATATTCCATCCTAGCATATCCGAGGTCATTACAATATGCTATAATTTTAAATGAGGGGCAATTGAAGAAATAATTGGACACGTACATTAATGTATTAGAAATATTAACAAAAGGGAGTGGATAACAATGTAGAAGAAAATTAATTTGTTGTGTATATGTTGTGAGTTTCATAATTAGAACTTCAAACATTCAAATCCCTTGAGCCCATACTACACTCAGTGATGTAATCTGGTTCTGATACCATGATATGTAACAAACTCAAAAAATACTAATACATCTTGTCAACGTAAAAACTCAATTAAGATTAGTTTTTCAATTGCCTACATGAAATTAAATACTGACCAAGAAACAAATTCTGAATGTTGAGTTGTAAAACAATTTATATATGGAAAAAAAGAGTTAACACAACGATACAATGACCAAATTCATAGATGGACACGTCACCACTAAAAATATTTTTCTTTACATATTTGCAAATAGTGATGTCTCAAATGATTTGTTATGGAATCTACTTCCTTTTCCCTAAATAACAGATGTACAAGTCCACCTTTAAGTCTAATATGAATTTCCTTTCAATGATTTGACATTGTTAGTTTTCTAATATCTCTTTTCGAATCCTATAGTAGTTGAAATTTTGGATCTTCTCCTTAATTTCAAAAACATGAAGGTGGGTCCGCATTCATATTTTTCAAGTGTATATTTCGGAAAAGGGATAGAATCAGAGTAGAACATGGGATTTTATACGTTTTAGTTTATTAATCTACACACATTACATGGACATCTCTTCCACTCTGGAATGTAACAACACCTTACTCATCTCAGTGAAAAAAGGATATAAGCTTACATGACATACAATCTTAGAATTGAGATGCAAAACATGCAAGAGATTTTAGGAGGAGGATACATCTAAATGCTAAAGAAAATATTGAACAACAACCATCAACTGACAAAAATACAAATATCATTGCCACCATAATCACAAAAGGCAAAGAATGTCAACTTGGGTCAAAAAAAAAATCTCTTTGTTAGATTTTGCTAATACATTCCTTCGAA
Source organism: Picea mariana (assembly GCA_032191745.1). Classification (NCBI taxonomy): domain Eukaryota; kingdom Viridiplantae; phylum Streptophyta; class Pinopsida; order Pinales; family Pinaceae; genus Picea; species Picea mariana. Next base: position 296,224 of record JASDQU010101327.1, on the reverse strand, counting down.
GTTTTGTAGAGTTGTCTTTTCTTCCTTTTTTTATTTTTAAAGTGTGAGCACTATTTTATTTTATTTTTGTGATTGGCGGAATCAACAACTAGTTCGGCACATACTCGTGTGATACGTAGTTGTGTTATCCAACTACTACCACTAAACCTCTAGGTGTGCCCACGATGCCCTATACGTGATACACAAGGTAAGTCGAGATTTACAACTGGTGACTTCACATAACAGAATGCCTTAACAATGCACACCATCACCGACTTCCCTACATCCTAGGGCAAAGTGGCAACGTTATTGCCAACTATGACAAACTAGGTTTTTCTAATAATTATCAACATCATATTACTTTAAAAACTACATAGTGTTATTTCCATACTACATTGTTATTCACTAGAGTGTACTGATACATTTTTATTATTTTTTGGACTGAATGATCAAACAAGCTTTTTTTCCATAATATGTAAGATATACTAATAATATAAATCAATATCATGTTTCTTCTTCAATATGTAAGATATACTAATAATATAAAACTACTAATAATATAAATCAATATCATGTTTCTTCTTCAATATGTAAGATATACTAATAATATAAAACAATATTCTATTGTTAGAGAGATTATTAGGGGTTATGGGGGTGTGATAAACATTCATTAACAGACAATAGACGGTGAAGCTAATGTGGGATTTTCTTTTATTCCATTTTAGGGCTTCCTCACAAGTTAGAAATAATGTTTTGATGAACAACAAGATAGCACAATCATGAATAAATTACATGTGCAAAGGCCCTGAAGTCTTCTACAAAATATGTTCATACTATTTTCACATTATTGTCAAATAACTTAATGTATACAACTTTCACATATACAAAAATATCGAAGGATGTTTGCAACCTACATATTACAAAGTGAATAAATGCCATACTTCTAACTCTTGTTCACAAGAATATTTACACTAGAAATAAACCCAATAAGCATTTGTACATTTTTCCACGTATATCATTGACAGAATGGCACTTGGCACTTTGCGATGGAATAAAGGTTTGTTCATAAGTACAAAGTTAAGATGGAATGTTAAGTTTAAGTCTAGAAGTCAAGTTATAATTGGACAATTACACACTTTGTGCTATAAGTTAGTAATATACATAAATTTTTGGTTTAGACAAATACATTTTCCAGATTGTAGCTATAAGATAGTAATATACATAAATTTTTGGTTTAGAGAATTTGCACGGTGCTATATACCCATTTCTTAAAGGGCTTTATACCAAGAACTCCTGCTGCTATGCTGCCTGATGCAATGCACATTATCTCCAAAACTATCACTGCATAAACTGGTTTTATGGGAGGAACCTTTCTTGGCTTTTCGGAAGCATTTTCTGCTCTCTCCCTTGCTCTCTCCGTCCGATACAAATACAAATGCAAGCAGTCAATGCCCAAAGCAATACCAATCTAAAAAGTTTTTATTTATAAAGAAATGGAGGGAATATATAAATTTTTATTTATGTATATAAAGTTTATTCTTTGATGGTTAAATAAAAGTAGGTTAGTTTTCAATGTTCTATTTTGATAAAGAAATGGAGAGAATATATAAATCTTTATTTATATATATAAAGTTTATTCTTAGATAGCTAAGTAAAAATAAATTTGTTTTGAATGCTTTATTTTTTGGAAAGTTCATAGGCTTACTATTGTTTCTTGATGTTCTTCTTTCCTTCCAAAATCTAAAAAGGTAGTATTGTGTTTGTTCGTACTTTTGAATAAATGTGGAAAATAAAAAGTAGTAAGATATATTTTTATAATATAATATGGAAGATAAAAAGTTTAGAGGATATATTTTTAATGAGATTACATATTTTATACTTTTTATTAGTTGTAATTATTTTTGAGTGAAATTTTTTTGACTTTAATTTAAATTAGTTAATAAATTTGTAAATCAACTTCCAAAATTTAATAATTGAATCTCAAAAATAAAAATAAAAATATCGTATTATAAAATAATTTATTTATTATTTTATTGGTTGAAAATGTTGTAATGACAATTTTTATGTGGTTTTGGTATTTTCTGTAACATAAAAATTAAGAAAAAAATACAAAAACGTCATGTATTATTTATTACTTTCAATTTTTTTTCTTAAATAATATTAAATATTGTAGTGACACTTACTTTTTTTTGCATTCATGTCAATGTACCAGGTTGGTTACAGTATGATAGACATAAAGTGGCATGAAAATGTTGAAATGACAATTTTATGTGCTTTTGATACCTTTTGTGAGAAAAAAATTAAAAAAAAAACACAAAAATGCCATGTATTATTTATTACTTTCAATTTTTTTCTTAAATAATATTAAATATTGTACTTACACTTACTTTTTTGCATTCATGTCAATGTACCAGCTTACATTACACTGTGATAGACATAAAGTGGCATGGATATATTGTAATTACTTTTGAATTAAAAGTTGCATTCATGTCAATGTACTTACAGTGTGATAGACATAACGTGGCATGGATATATTGTAATTACTTTTGAATAAAAAACCTTTGACTTCCAATTAATTGGTAAATTTTTAAATCAACTTTCCAAGTTTAACATTTGAATCTCAAAAATAATAATTTTTATTGTATTATAAAATTATTTATTTATTATTTCATTGGTTGAAAATGTTGAAATGACAATTATTATATAATTTTAAATTAAAAATTAAGAAAAAACGAAAAAAATGTAGTATGTTATTTCATTATTTTTTTTTACAGAAACTGAAATATGTTTTATATATAAAAAGGCACGACCGAAGTCCCTAATTTACAAAAAAGGGGGTGTTGGATCAATGACCCAGCAACTAATAAATCCGAGAGCTTTCTACATGGGCATGTTCCCAAAAACTACAGCTGCTTATTTAATAAAGACTAACAAGTCTAGTTATTGCTTGCAAAGTACAAATTGACATAACCATTGTTACAAAAAATTGGGACTATTGGTGAATCTTACTGTTGCTTTTCCTCTAGAGCTTGAGCTGGAGTTTCTTCTAAGGGCATGCCCAGAGCAACGTTCAGATCTGGGAGGATTGGGGCATCTCTGTTTTCTCCTTCTTCACTTCGGCTTTGACCTGCTACGTCCTAGGCTCTAGTTCCATGCTCTTCCTCGAGTCTTTCCCCTTGTCTTCTCAAGAAATCAACCTCATCTTGGAGCTAGATGATCAGTGCTCGGTGTTGAGAAAGAGTTTCCAATGTAAAATTTAGGGTGGTGTTATGTGAATCCAGGCGCATGCCCAGATGTTGGGTGGTGAGGAAATTTTCGCCCACCATTTCCTCCTCTTGGTCTTCCTGAACTCGATGTTGATCCATGTTGGCTATTCCACTGGTTGACGTGAATTGATTGAGAATTTTGGCGTAAAATGCTCATATTCTTCCCTTGATCCTGCCTAAAATAAGGCCTTGAGAAAATGTTGGGCTTTGATCGAGATTTCTTAGACCTCTTCTATTCTACCTAAGAAATTGCTCGAGTAATTCAAAACCAATTGCATCCTTTTTCTATCCCCCTGAGTGATTCTTTTGTTCTGGTTGTTCCTATTAAGATCTTTTGGCCAACCTTCTTCACTTTGAATTTGACCTGTTCAGATCTTTTGGCCAACCTTCTTCACTTCGGCTTTGGCTTAAATTTTGTACGTTTTTGTCCTCACCTTCTTCACTTTAGCTTTGACCTGCCATGTCCTAGGCTTTTCTTCCATGCTCTTCCTCATGTCTTTCCCCTTGTCTTCTTAAGAAATCAACCTCATCTTGGAGCTAGTTGATCAGTGCTCGGTGTTGAGAAAGAGTTTCCAATGTAAAAATTAGGGTGGTGCTATGTGAATCTAGGCACATGGCCAGATCCTAGGTGGTGAGGAAATTGTCACCCACCATTTCCTCCTCTCAGTCTTCCTGAACTCAACGTTGATCCATGTTGGCTACTCCACTGGTTGACATGAATTGATTGAGAATTTTGGCGTAAATTGCTCCTGCCTAGAATAAGGCCTTGTGAAAGTTGTTGGGCTTTGATCAAGATTTTTGAGACCTCTTCTATTCTGCCTGAGAAATTGCTCGAGTAATTCAAAACCAATTGTGTCCTTTTTTTATCCCCCTGAGTGATTTTTTCATTCTGGTTGTTCCTGTTAATATCTTTTGTCCAACCTCTACTCTTGTATCATTTTTGTTTTATGGCCTTCACCTTGACTGTGCCTCTCCAATGAATTATGTGTTCTACACCCTGGCTTGAGATGTCGGGGCTCTTCATATATCTTGTATTTTTATCTGCATCACTTGCCCTTCTATTTAACTATAGATATGGCACTTGTTTTATTTATATATGTGTATGAATTGTGCTCATAAGAAATTTGCAAAAATTGTAGAACCACAAGGTCCTTTGGGAAATCAAAGAAAGTCTAACATGGATGTTACGTTAGATGTAAAACAAGTCCCATGAGAAGGAACAATGATATTTATAGCTATCTTAGTGAGGATGTTTAATGTCTAAACATGATAAATTTGAAGCCAAGCTAGATATTTTCTTCCAAATTGAAGTTTTGTTAATATAAATACTAAATAATTATCATTTTTATTCTAAAAGTTAGGAAATCTCATTTTGAATCTTTAGTTCAAATGTTAGGACTCCCTACCTAAACTCATATTAGGACATACCCTTTAAGATGGATACATAGGGATGTTGAACTTTATAATTTCAAAAAGTGTAGATTTAAGTTTTGTCAGACAATTATGTTGATGAGGTAGATTTTGATCTTCTACCTCTATCCATTAGTGAAGTTGTTAAAATACTTGTGCTTGTTACTTTAATAGTTTCATACTTGTGCATTGGAAGCAAAGTATAGTATACTTAGTCACACATTATTCATAAAATTCAAAATTATACAGAGATCAGACTATTTTTTGGCTCAAAATATTGTGATTGGATCATTGTGCTTGTGCCAAAAGGAAAACTATAAACCATTAGTTTTTATTCCATCTCAAGCACAAGTGAAAAACAACAACAACAACATATTTAAATACACTACTTATTGTATCATCACAGATCTTCATAGCTTGTTCTAGATCCAACAATGAACACAATCAAAGACAAAACACTAACCATGGTGATCGTTAGGACAAAACCACCCTTGAAGAATTGATTGCACAAGCATAGTCACATTACCAACAACAAAATTACATCATGAAGGAAAGTTAGCACTCATTAGCTTTCCTTCTAGCACAAACATAAATGCATTCCATACAACAATATTACACTATGAAGGAAAGCCAATACTTGCTAGCTTTCCTTCTAAAACATTGCCAACAACTACATTGCACCATGACGGAAATTTTTCTTTCTAGCACAAGGACAACAACATTGCCCACACCAATATTTCACAATGAAGGAAAGTTAGCACATGTTATCTTTCCTTCTAGCACTAACACAAGTGTTTTTTCTAGCACAAAAAAAACAACATTTTCCATAAAAACATTACACAATGAAGGAATACTTGTGAATGCTAGATTTCCTTCCAACATCAGTAGAAGAACATTGAAAACAACAAACACTGCACCATTAAGGAAAGATAGCACTTGCTATCTTTTCTACGACAACCACATAACTTAGTATTGTGTGTCGTTGCCCCACTTGAAGTTTGTGACTTTTTGCTAGGACAACCATATATGTGGAAGCATCATGTTGTTTATGAATCTAGTCAGAGATCAACTCTACAGGGTACCAGAGGTAGTCCCAAATAATGTGGTCTCTTTGATCTCTACAAAGTAATACAGAAAGGTGGTTTATCCGACCAAGATATTTTTTCCTCTATATTTTTTTATTATAAGGTAAATGGAAGGTCACTGCAATCACCAAAACCTTTGCACGAGGTCTCTCTTCCCAACAATAATAGGTGGAAGAAATAGTCAAGGAGTACAAAGACATATTCACCTCTCCTACTGGGGTGCCTATGCACTATAAGGTAAATCACTCAATTGATATGACACCTAGTTCTCTACGTAATGGCCATGTATACAGGTGTTCTCTTATGGAGAATGAAAAAATAAAACGCCAAATCCAAGAGTTAATTCTAAAGGGCCACATCAGACTAAACTCCTCACCTTAAGGGAGACCAAGTGTTCTAGTATAGAATAAGGATAGGACATGGCGACTTTGTATTGATTATAGAGCCCTGAACAAGATCACAGTCAATAACCAGTACCCAATTCCCCAGATTGATGATCTTCTCGATCATCTCAAGGGAGCCAAGTTTTTTAGTAATATTGATATGAAGTTAGGTTACCACCAGGTGTCGATTGAGAAAACTAATGTGTGGAATACAAAATTCAAGTCCAATAATAGCCTCTTTGAGTGGTTGGTCATGCCTTTCATCTTGACTAATTCCACAACCACATTCATGCGGATGATGGATGATATATTACAACCATTCACAAACTCCTTTGTGGTTGTATATTTGGATGGCATCCTCATCTTCAATAAAACTTTGGAGGAACATTTGGAACATATTCAACAAGTATTGGGCACCCTATGACAACACAAGTTATATGCCATGGAGAAGTGTTCCTTTGGTATGCAGAGAATCCAATATTTGGGATACATCGTGGATGAGCATGGTGTACATGTGGATCCAACCAAGATCCAAGTCATCCGCGATAGCATCTTCTTGTGCCTTGCTAACTTCTACTGGCGATTTATGTTGGGGTTCTCTCATATCACTTGGGCCCTAAGATAGGTGACCAAGGGTGGTGCGAAGGCCAAGTTTGTGTGGTCTGTACCCCAACAAAAAGCATACGAGGATCTGAAATCTCGACTCTTCTCAACACTAATCCTCATTCTTCCAGACCTACAATGGCCATTTGAGATTGACACAGATGCTTCAAAGTATGCTATTAGTGCATTCCTCACTCACCATGGGCATACAGTAGCCTATCACAGTGAAACTCTATCTGATTTTATTCGAATATACCCCACCTATAACAAAGATATATACTCCATTATGCAGGCATGTCGACAGTGGGAGAATTACATTATGGGGAAGGGAACAATCATCCACAATGATCACATGTCTCTACAATCCATGAATACAGAAGGAAAGTTACAAAATGACCACCGTCAGAAGTGGTCCACGTACCTGCAACAATTCCACTTGAATATCAAGTACAAGAAGGGTAGCACCAACCATGTCGCAGATTCCCTCGGTCAACCCCTGGTGGTAGTGCTAACCATAGCTCTTAACTCCTATCGACATGAGACATATGGATGGACACAATTATACAATACTAACTTTTAATTTTCTAATATTTATCAGACATTGAGCGCAAGCAAAACAATTCCCAACTTTCATCTCGAGGATGGATTATTATTCCATCTAAGACAACTCTTTGTTCCTTCAAGTGAGTGTGTAAAGATGATTTGGGTAGTTCATTACAGTCGGAAAACGAGACATTCTGGTGTAGAAAATATAGTGCCAGTACTGCAAAAACATTTTTATTGGTCGAAGCTTCGACAAGACATTCACAAGTACATCAAATGCTGCACTGCCTGCACCATTGCCAAACCTACCATCAAGAAACATGGGCTATACAACCCTCTTCCTACTCTGAATAGGCCTTGGGAGTATATCTCCATGTAATACATGTCCATTCTTCCTTCAACCTAGCATGGGAATGACTATGTCTTCGTGGTCGTTGATCAATTCTCTAAGATGGCAATTTGGCACCCTGCAAGAATATCATCACAATTGAGGCCACCGTCAAGCTCTTATTCACACATGTTTGGGTTCATTTTGGGCTTCCAAATACTATTATCTCTGATCGAGACAGTAGGTTTCTGAGCACCTTTTGGTCTAGCCTATGGTCGATGATGGACACCAAGTTGAGAAAATCAACTGCCTTCCACCCACAGACTGATGGAAAAACATATGTACTCAACAAGATGATTTTCCATATCCTGTGAATGTTTAATTCCAAACATCCATGCACATGTGATGAAATCCTTCCTTATATTTAACATAGCTACAACAGATCCCTACACAACTCAATTGGACACAACCCTTTTTAGGTGTGCTTGGGGTTCCAACCATTGGCCCCCATTAATGTAGCTTTGCCCATTGCAACCACAAAGGAAGAGTCCTCCCATGCTTAGACATAGGTTGATCAAGTAGCCAAATGTTTTGAGTGTATCTAGTACATCTAACAACAAGTTCATGATATTGTGCATAAATCCAATGCCATGTACCAGCAGTGCCACGATCAACATCGGGTACCACACAAATTTAAGGTGGGAGATAAGGTTTGGTTGCATTTACAGAAAAAGCGCCTCACATGACCTCATCGTAAGTTATGCCCACTCTTATACAGGCCTTACATCATCACCAAGGTTGTGGGTGAGAATGATTTTAAATTAAGTATTCCTCCTTTCCTTGGCTTGCACTCGATATTCAATGTGAAACTACTACGACCATATTTTCCAGCTCTCCTCGACACTTTGGATGTGGATAAGTAGTTGACCCCTACATAACTCAATCCTTCCTGCATCAAACAGGAGACATTTTATTGAATCATGGAAACCAAAACAAAGGAAACCCACCAACAAACTATCAAACTCTATCGAGTTGTCAAACCATGACAATTAAAGACAAGTGGCTCAACAAGAGTCAGGTTCAACAAAAGTTTCCTCATTTGATGTAGGCACTTGATGCAATGGAGACAATTAATTCCTAAGGAGGGAGGGAAGAATGATCCAAATGAATATCGGTGGCCACCCACCTATTCCATTGGTTCAAAGACCAATTTCCATTTTGGCATTTTTTCCTAGTTTTTCGAGTCCTAAACTTCTAGGGTCATTTTGAGGGCCTAAACAATGCTTTTTGGGCACGCCAAAGTCACACTATAGACTTTATCTAGTGTGTGACGAAAACATGTGTATTCCTCATACAGTTCTTTCCAATGAACTATTGTGTTCCTAAAATGGAGATATTAATCAAGTAGAAAGTTGATTAATATCTCTGTGAAAGTTGACACGTCACAAGGCATCACTAAAACTATTTTTCTTTACAGGCTTGCAAATAGTGAAGTCTCAAATGATTTTTCATAAAATCTACTTCCTTTTTCCAAAATAACAGATGTACAAGTCCACCTTTAATTCTAAGATGAATTACCTTTCAATGATTTGAAATTTTTAGTTATCTGATATTTCTTTTTGAATCCTATAGTAGCTAAAATTTAGGACATTCTCCTTCATTTCAAAAAGATGAAGGTGGGTATGCGTTCATATTTTTCAAGTGTATATTTTGGAAAAGGGATAGAATCATGTTTTTTCCTTCTTTCCCTTTTAACTGAGTAGAACATGATATTTTCTACATTTCAGTTTATTAAGTTACACACACATTACATGGAAATCTCCTCCACTCTAAATGTAACAACACCTTAATTATTTTAGTGTAAAAATGATATAACCTTACATGACAAATAATCTTAAAATTGAGATGCAAAGCATGTTATGAAAACATGCAAGAGATTTTAGGAGTATACATCCAAATGCTAAAGAAAACATTGAACAACAACTATCAATTGCCTCAATAATATGACATAAATACAAATATCATTTCCACCATAATCAAATAAAGCAGAGAATATCAACTTGGGTCAAAATTGTTTTCTCCTAGTTAGAGTTTTCTAATACTTTCCTTCATAGTTTTGTAGATATGTCTTTCTTCCTTCTTCTTTTTCAAGTGGCAGCGTTATTTATTTATTTTTGTGATTGGTGGAATTAGCAACTAGTCGGACACGTACTCGCATGACACGTGGTCATGTTATCCGACTAGTACAACTATAACCTCCAAGTGTGCCCATGATGCCCCATATGTGACACACAAGGTAAGCCGAGGTTTTAAACTAGAGACTTTACACAATAGAGTGCCTTAACAGTACACTCCATCACCAATTTCCTTACCCCTGGGGGGAAAAGTGGCAACGTTATTTCCAACTATGGAAAACTGGGTTTTTCTAATAGTTATCATCATCATATTACTTTAAAAACTACATAGTGTTATTTCCATACTACATTATTATTCACTAGAGTGTACTAACCGTGATACATTTTTATTATTTTCTACACTGAATGATGAGACAATTATGTTTCTCTTTCAATATGTAAGATATACTAATAATATAAAACAATATTTTTCTTTGATTCCATCTTAGGGCTTCCTCACAAGTTAGAAATAGTGATGGGCAACAATATAGCACAATCATAAATAAATTTCACGTGCAAAGGCCCTAAAGTCTTCTACAAAATATGTTTATACTATTTTCACATTATTGTCAATAACTTAATGTATACAACTTTCACATCCTACAAAAATATTCAGGTATGTTTACAACCTACATATTACAAAGTGAACAAGAGGAGTCGTGAGCAAAAAGCCCCTACCAAGTTTGGCAGGAAGATATTCTCCACTAGCCATTAATATCTATTTGACTTCATTTAACATGCTACTAGGATCAGTTTCTAGATCTTGGATTTTCTGGTGTAATATTTTATTGTTTGAGCGAAAATGCCCAGGAAAACACAACCATAGGGGATATCATATTCTTAGGTTCTTTAGTATCATCACAGACAAGGACAGGAACAACATCACAACCAACAAAAGAACTTGGCAGTGGACTCTTAATTATAGAGATTCTTGGGTTCTTTAGTATCATAAGTGAATCCTAATTCCAACAAACATACTCAATAGAACTTATACGTTCAGAGATACATACACTCACACAGAAATTGTGAAAGTGCATCCTCAAAAGAGAAGTCGCCACAATTTTATCATTGTCTATGTATTTCATGACTACTTGTTGAACCTTCCTCAGCCAAAGGGAAGGTACTTTTGTTTAAATCTTGTGTGAGATCATCCGCCTCAGGGTAGGGAACGACATTTATTAATGCAATTTCGAGCATAAACACAACAAGTGAGTTAACAACGTCACAATCCCTCTTCATCGTCATCTTGCACTTCTTTTTTCTTCATGTTAGACAAATTCTTACACTTTCACTTCACTTTTCTGGTGAAATGTACGTCCAAGTGATGATGGACAGAAGGCCAGTATGTAAATTTATAGTATTCATGATGTCATAGACCACGACATAAGAAAATTGTTAAATAAATTAGCGTGTGCTTAAGCCAGTCAAATGAACAATAATTGTTTTTACTTCACTTCAAGTGTATTAAAATACCGTCACTCATTTGATAACATATAGAGACCATTTCTAAACAATATTCTTGTTTGGATCTAACTGTTATTGTCATGGTTTATCAATATATTAACCCCTCACTCCTTTATCTATATATTAACCCCTCGCTACTTGCGACGCATCCATTATTACAGAACATACCATCTGCAACCATGCAAAAGAGTAGTTGACTTGGAAATTCAATGAATAATTTAATAACTAGATCTCCATAGGCTCACAACTTCTTCGTCGACCAGCAAAGTGAATCGACAGTTCCTTCCTCTGTCTGCTTTAGTGTTGTTTCCATTTTTATGAGATAAGTTTAGTGCTTTGTTCAATGGCAAACTTTGGTTGACGTTTACTTTGTCTTCTTTAGTGTTATTTCCATTTTTACGAGATAAGTTTAGTGCGTCGCTCGATGGAAAACTTTGGTCGAATTTTACACCGTTGGAGACTGCTTGCACTTGAAGATAAAAGGTCATAAAAGATCCAAAGTCAAGATAATTATTTATGAAACAATATCACTGTTATTTTTAGTAGCATCAGAACTTTTGAACAACTCACTACTATTTTGGTATGGTGAAAGATAGGGATCATAGTTTGCAAAACTCTTTATTTATTTTCAAAAAATTTCTTGGAATCAAAAGTTGAGAATGCCTGTAAAATATGGAGGATAATTAAGGCACAACAATGCCATTTATAATATCGAGGATAATTAAGAGACAACACTGTCGACTTGTCGTAATCTAAGTAGCCACATCCAAGTCATAGACATGAAAATGAATATGAAAGAAAAATAAATATGTAGAGTTTTCCACATATCCTATTTGAATATTATGCAATAAAAGAGCATCTAGCTATTGACAATAATGTATTTCGACTGCCCACGATTCCAAAGGGCATAGAAAATACCACCATCTTGCAAAGAACATAACACACATGGACTTGAACGGCCTGTGTGACTATCAATTATTCTAGGAAGAAAGAAAACATGAAAGCAATTTCATGGGATCGAAACTCTCCAAGAAACCTCGGGCCACTAAAACCCATGGTGGAGACTCTTCCATTGAAGTTACTTTGAAGTGTGCATCCATTGTTGAAATGGAGGCACTCTAAAGTGCACAGACATTGTTGAAAGAATGCATCATTATATTTTTATTTCCATGGGAGCCTAACTGAATTCTACCAGTTGGATTGTTGCTTCACGAGGGGGCAATCATTGAACCATTCATTTCTCTACATGATTTGGCAGAGTACGGGTGGGAGCCTCACTCAATTCTAATGTTTTTTTTCACTTGAGCAAGTATTTTATTGTATGTAATTCATACTCTGCAATTAATCATTAGTTCAACAATCATTTTGTTCCAAGCTAGTGTTCTTCAAAAATCTGTTCACAATTTGGATGAAGCTGCAACTACCTAACTTAGATAGCTTTCTTGCAATCCAATGAAGGAGGGAAATAACCCCATAGCCAAGAGTCATTATCCCAAAGTCCAAAGAGACAAAGGTGTGCATAGAAAATAGGCTTGACTTTTTGAGAGTTCAATCGAATTTGAGAAAAATTAAGCGGGTAGGTACCATTTCCTATGCTTCTCCTTCTTTTCACTATGCCTATGCTCTATCTTCAAGGAATTTTCCTCCTCAAACTTCAAGCCTAATTCATCTGTGAATTTTTTCAAGTGTTGGATAAGGTGGATGATAATGTGGGGTGCACGCAGGCCTTGTATATATTATTTTTACAGGGTCTAATACCTCGTCTTCGGTTCATCACGGGTTCATAATCACTACCTCGCCTAATGGATCTTGATACTGTTCCCGAGGAGCCATGTGTTCTCAAGGGTGAAGCCCAATCCGAGAAACACTTTCCAATGGACATTGATGTTTGGAATTGTTGGTCTTATGACTAGCCTCACATATTGAATATTTGGGAGCCATCTAATAGATGGATACAATGCTCTAGGAAAAGAAACAGTTTCAGGTGGGTAGCTAAACTGGCCATAAAACTTTTTCTCAGAAAAATATTTGGCAAGAACCTAATCACTAAAGGGAGTCGACAAAAGATGGTGCACATAGGCAACAATTTTTTTAGGTTGTTATTATTTTCAACCCTTATGTCAACTTCAACCAACTGGCTATTAGTTTGTTCCAGGTTACTGCTGGTAACTGACTCACCAAGCTATTGTTGAAATCTATACTATGGTAAGTTTAATCGCAGACTCTCAGAGCACCGAGCGTGAAGATGGATTAGCTGAGATATCCCATTGACCTCCAGCCACAATGATATTTCACATTACATGTATGACATGAACTAGCATGAATCAGTGCACGTGAGGCCCATTCATGTTACATTCCTGCAAAAAATGAAGAAGTGCAAAAAATGAAGAAGCCTAAATGAGTTAAGTACAGTGTAAATTTCTTTCGCTAGGGTGTAATTTTTTTTTGACAGGCCAGTAAATTTGTTTATTGTAAAATTTAGTGTAAAATTGAAGGAAAATAAATTATGTATATGCTCACCAACAAGTCTTCTTAAATTTGATTTCACTCACTAAAAAATGAATCCCAAATGAGGTAAGTTACACTATTGTAAAATTGAAGAAAAATAAATTAAAATTCAATTGAAGGAAAATAAATTATGTATAAATAGTAGTCGTCGTAAATTTGATTTCACTCACCACAAGTCTTCTTAAATTTGATTTCACTCACTATTTTGCAGAAGTCACGTATGGAATGCAATGACGTCTTGATTCCTTCCAGTACAATGAAAAGCTTGTAAGTGTACCATCCCCATTACCTCCCCTTCTCCACCATTCGTCAGCCTTATAAGGATGGATATTTGTGCATTGGTGCCAACAAATCCTTTTGGTTTCTCTTGTAGGAATCTCTTGAAATTGGTTTGCAAAAATAGTCTCAAGGACATGAAAGATACAAGTGGAAATGGAGGGTGGTGGCAACTCATGCACTGTCATTATAAGACACGAGGCTATGTAACAAATATGGCTTATGCTATACACTATGCATATATGAGCATCCAAGCATTAAATGTTGGGAATTAATGCTAATCTCAAGTGTAGCAATAATCAATGTCATCTTAATGGAGTGTAAATATAATGATAAGTTTCCTAAGTTTATTTCCAAAAAATGGTCTCTTGGCCTCAATATGAGACCAAATAAGTCCTCTAACTTCAAACTTAGGCTTAAAAAATAAATGAGTAAGAAAATTATATTATTTTTTCAAACCAAATAAGACCTCCAACTTCAAACTTAAGCTTAAAAAATTAATGAGTAATAAAATTATATTATTTTTTCAAAACTATAAGTTAAAACAACAAAATCTCATCAATTTGTGTGCCAAATGAAAAAGTGGTGAACCTATTACTAATAGTCCTTGCAGCCAGAAAGGACTAATAAATGCCATACATCCAACTCTTGCTCACATGAATATTTACACTCGAAATAAACCTAATAGGCATTTGTACATTTTTCCACATATATCATAGACAAAATGGCACTTTGAGATGGAATAAAGGAAAGTCAAGTTATAATTGGACAATGACACACTTTTTGCACTAGATTTCTCACCGGTCAAGGGAGTAAACTAGGATATGGATTTCTTGCCTGGATTAAATGGAAACACTGCAAATGAAAGATCCCGAGACAAAACTGGTAATATTTTTTACATGTGTCCCAATCCCTCTAATGCTATTACCATTATGAAAGCCAAATTTGTATGAGCACTGGAACATAGATTGGAATAGGAGGTTCATTGAATACAGGGCAGAATGGTAAATTTTGAAATGATTTAGATGCCACTGAAGGATTGGTGAAACAATGTAAAGCCAAATTTGAATGAGCACTGGAACATAGATTGGAATAGGAAGTTCATTGAATACAGGGCAGAATGGTAAATTTTGAAATGATTTAGATGTCATTGAAGGATCGATGAAACAATGTAAGTCTTATTTGCAAAGTTTCATTTTAGAAGCTTCTGCAAAATTTCAGCACTTTCCTATTGAAAGACTACCATGTTGTGCTAGTGGTATCTATTTGATTTAAAGCTATAGCCTGCTAGTATATTGTTCAGTTTTGTTTTGTAGTATTCTCCCATAGTAATGAGGTATTTGATATGAAAACGACCAAAAACATTTCAGAAACATAAATGTGAAGAGAAACAATGATCAACTATCTTCATCAGGCTCAAAGAACACACCAATATCAATGATTGAATATGACAAAAAATGATCATCTTTGAATTCGGTAAGATGATCAATTTACAACTTAAAAAGTAGCAAGGCGTCATTCAGGAATTACAACGACTGTATCAATAAACCAGAAACAGGGGAATAAGCTCGAAATGATGAAGATTTCCATTAATCATCAGGCAATGATCAACTAGTTAGAGGAGCATAAATCTATTTTGACTTCATGAAATCAACGAAAAGAAGACAATGAGAGTAGGAGAAACATTGATAATTTTGAACTTTATCAATTGAATATAAAGAACATTGTCTATCTGAACAAAAAATTGAGATTTCAACAGGTCTCGGGCATTAGGGGTTTTCTTTGCCATGT
The DNA here is from genome assembly GCA_032191745.1 of Picea mariana. Classification (NCBI taxonomy): domain Eukaryota; kingdom Viridiplantae; phylum Streptophyta; class Pinopsida; order Pinales; family Pinaceae; genus Picea; species Picea mariana. Next base: position 280,414 of record JASDQU010101327.1, on the reverse strand, counting down.
ACATACCATCATTGGATCTGTAGATATCTTTACACTAGTTTCATGTCCCATATATTGATGGTACAGTTGTCTTTATCATTAATCCAAAGAGTGTCAATGTATACATTGCATTTGTATCTATCCTATGAGATTGATATGAACAGAAGAAGTGATTCGTTTGTCAATCCCCTAATGTTTTCATTAAAGGCATATTATGTCAGCGCACACCTTAAAACCCCTTATATGAAACGTTAGCTAGTATACATTTTCCAAATTGTAGCTATAAGACAGTAATATACATGAACTTTTGGTGTAGAGAATTAAAATTACAGAGCTTCAATTTTACATGCATAGAGCAGAAAACATACAAATTACCAAACAATTCATATGAAAGACAATTCAAAACTTAATTTGAAAAAAAAAAACATATCTATCTTGATTCAAATGGGAAAAACTAACTTGATTCAAATGGAAAAATTAAAAAATAATATGGGATGTACACTTTAATATTACAATATTAACGCACACAGATATTCATTCAAACCCAATCAGTTCAGATTCACGAGTGTGCATAATAAGCATCTGCTTTATGCTAAAAGCAAATCTCACAAGACTTATTATGCTTAATGCCAAATACAAATCTCACAAAAACTTGTGCACTGGTGCCAACAAATCCTTTTGTTTCTCTTCATGCATCTCTTGAAATTGGTTTGCAAAAATAGTCTCAGGGACATGAAAGATACAAGTGGAAGTGGAGGGTGGTGGCAACTCATGCACTGCCACTATGTGACACGAGGCTATATAACAAATATGGCTTATGCTATACACTATGCATATTTGAGCATCGAAACATTAAATGTTGGGAATTAATGCTAGTCTCGAGTGTAGCATTAATCGACCTCATCTTAATGGGGTGTAAATATATGATAAGTGTCCTAAGTTTATTTCCAAAAAATGGTCTTTTGCCTTAGTATAAGGCCAAATAAGACCTCCAACTTCAAACTTGGACTTAAAAATTATTTTGAGTAAGAAAATTATATTATTTTTTCAAAACTATAAGTTAAAACAACAAAAGCTCATCCATTTGTGTACCAAACTAATGAAAAAGTGGTAAACCGATTTCTAATAGTCCCTGGGGCATGGACTAATAAATGCCATACATCCAACTCTTGCTCACAAGAATATTTACAATTGAAATAAACCCAATAGGCATTTGTACATTTTTCCACATATATCATTGATAGAATGACACTTTGTGATGGAATAAAGGTTTGTTCATTAGTACAAAGTTAAGATGGAATGTTAATTTTACGTCCAAAAGTCAAGTTATAATTGGACAATTACACACTTTGTGCACCAGATTTCTCACTGGTGAAGGAAGTAAATTGGGATATGGATTTCTTACCCGGATTAAATGGAAACACTGCAAATGAAAGATCCAGAGACATCACTGGTAATATTTTCTACATGTGTCCCACTCCCTCTAATGCCATTACCATTATGAAAGCCATATTTGTATAAGCATTGGAACATAGATTGGAATAAGAAGTTCATTGATTACAGGGGAGATTGGTATATTTTGAAATGATTTAGTTGCCACTAAAAGATCAGTGGAACAATGTAAATGTTATTTGCAAAGTGCGCCATTTTAAAAGCTTTTGCAGAATTTCAGTGCTTTCCTATTGAAGGACTATCATATTGTACCATTGGTATCTATTTGATCTAAAGGTATAACCTACTTGTATATTGCTCAATATGTAATATTCTTCCATAATAATGAGGTATTTGATATTAAAATGACCATAAATATTTTAGAAACATAAATGTGAAGAGAAACAATCATCAACTATCTTCCTCAGCCTCAAAGAACACACCAATATCAATAATTGAATATGACAAAGAATGATCATCTTTGAATTCGGCAAGATGATCAATTTACAACTTAGAAAGTAGCAAGGCGTCATTCACAAATGACAACGATTGTATCAATAAACCAGAAATAGGGGAGAATAAGCCTGAAATGATGAAGATTGCCATTAATCATCACGCAATAATCAATTAGTTATAGGAGCAGAAATCTATTTTGACTCCATGAAATCAACAAAAAGAAGACAGTGACAGTAGGAGAGGCATTGATAATTTTGAACTACATCAATTGAATATCAAGCGCATTGTCTATCTGAACAAAAAAATTGAGATTTCCCAAGATTTGGGACATTTGGGGTTTTGTTTCCCATGTACATACCATCATTGGTTCTGTAGATAAATTCTTTACACTCGGTTGGGCCTCCATTTTCTTTATCTTTTCATTGTTTCATGTCTAATATATTGATGCTATAGTTGTCTTTATCATTAATCCAACGAGTGTCAATGTATACATTGCATTTGTATCCATCCTCTAGGTGTATGAGATTGACATAACAAAGAAGTGATTCATCTATCAATCCCCTAATGTTTTCATTAAAGGCATATTATGTCAGTGTGCAAAGAGTAAAACCCCTTATATGAAAAGTTACAAGAATACATTTTCTAGATTGTAGCTATAAGACACTAATATACATGAATTTTTGATTTAGAGAATTTAGATTGGAGAGCTTCAATTTTATATACAGAAAACACAAAACATACAAATTACCAAACAATTCATATAAAAGACAAATTCACAAAATATATATATATATATATATCTATCTTGATTCAAATGGAAAAATTAAAAAAATAATATATGATGTAGAATTTAATATCACAAGATTAACTCACACGGATAATCCATTCAAACCCAATCAGTTCAGATTCACAAGTGTGCATAATAAGTATCTGTTTAATGCTAAAAGCAAATCTCACAAGACTTATTCTGCTTAATGCTAAATACAAATCTCACAAAGACTTCTTCTTGTTATGGCGAGTATTTCCATTTGCACCGAACTGCAGCCAAGATAAAATTGAGGAAGAATGCAGAAGAATACACCAGAATTCCACCCGTCCAATTATACTCGGAATTAGAGTTTGAAAGTAATTCACCAAGAAGATAGCTGCCAATTCCCCACTTCACCCAAACTAGAACTTGCAAGGCGCTATATACCCATTTCTTAAAGGGCTTTATACCAAGAACTCCTGCTGCTATGCTGCCTGACGCAATGCACATTATCTCCAGAACTATCAGTGCATAAACTGCATAGACTGGCTCTATGGGAGTAACCTTCCTTGGCTTTTCGGAAGTATTTTCTGCTCTATCCCCTGCTCTCTCCGTTTCTCTATCCCCTGCTCCCCCCGTTTCTCTCTCCCTTGCTTTCCTCTCCGTTTCTTTCTCCCTTGCTCTCTCCGTCCGATACAAATACAAATGCAAGCAGTCCATGCCCAAAGCAATACCAATGGCTACAATTATGACTGCAACTCGAGGTATAGAGGGTGGCATGGAATGTATATCATACAATTTACCAACTCTTCCTTCATATGCAATAAACACAACCCAAAAAATAGAGCAAAGCACGTTGACGGCACCTGCTATAAATGATAAGCTTCTGAGTCTTAGAAGAGAACATCGAAAGGTTAGCACTTGGCAAATATGGGTGTCATTATCTGTCATATCACCAGGCTTGGTATTCTTGGTATTCTTAGACTTCACCAGGGCTGTAGTCAGAAATGCATTGGCTGCAAATCCACTTTCTTTACTACCCACAACATATTTTTTTACTGCCTTTCTTGCTACCATAGAGGTAGAGAAACCATCTACTCTGAACCATCCAACAAGTAGAAAGTTGATTAATATCCACTTGGCAATATCAAGGAGGGAGTCCTGAATTCTACTATTAATCCTTTTCTGAGGTTATCTCGTCCTCTAATCCAAGCCATGCGAGTACCCTTGGGTTCCTGAGCCGTGTAATTTTCCATGGCATCCGAGGCCATGGCGCTCGCTCTTCTGTCTTCATTATCTTTAGTCCTGAAAGATGTGGTAAGCAGCTTTGTCCACTTATCATCCGCTGGTCCATGCACTGGAATGCAAATGCAAGTATGCTCTTTTTGGATGCAATCGTCAAAATTAGCAAGTATTTCCGAGACTGGAGGAGGCAATTCTTCCTTGGAGTCGCCCCGTGTTAATCGCTCCACATACAACTTGTCCTGGTTGCACCCATGGCAGCCTCTTATCAGGCAGTCCTTAGATAGCAGTAGGCACTGAGAATCAGACAGTTGCTTCACTGTTCCAGGCATCCGACTATCAAGAAGAGTTTTGATCCCTTCCACATTTTCGAATACAATGCATTTGCATGTACGATTGCAATGACACTTAAAACTCTCATCAAGGTGTGCAACAGCAACAGCATGAGCAGATTTGATAAGCAGGACGGAGTGCACGTTATGGGCGTTGGAGATGTACTTCATGAATTGCGTCATTGAAGAATTGGGCTTCTTGTCTGAAAGCATTACAACAGAAGCCTTTTCATATCGATTTGCCCCAGAATCCTCACATGTAGTGAATCCAACCGGATTCAGATTAGCCCCATTTTCATTTTTTATGTCGTACAGTTTGGAGCCTCTTAGGGTGACCAGAACATCCCTGGCACCCATTTCCAGATCTAGCCTTCCTTTGGACACGCTGGTAATAAACACCGCTAAATTGCCGATGCAAGATATTCCGACCTCGGGAAAATTAACGAAACCAGTGACAGCTTCACTCAACTCAAGCTGCCCTAAAGCAACAGAGGATAGCCATCCCAACCAGACAAGCAGCTTTATAATCAACACATTCATTGTGTATAGGCTTCCCTTCGAATTCTTGAAAACACCCATTTCAGAAAACAATGGAGGGGCACGTTTTCCTGACAAGTGATTCAACACCAAAACAACCCTTCATCCATATTGTGGCAGCAAACTTTTATAAAGTAAATCTGCAAATGGCATCTTGTTGTCCTCGACATAGTACCCACATTAAAGGAACTTTATTAAACTTTATTTGGGCCTATAATTCGATTGCAGAAGAAAGGAACATGTTTTCAATGTTTAGAAATGTCATGATGCGTTTGTTATCTTTTGGGACAAAGAAATTACAAATGTACTGATGTGTTTGTTATTTTTTTTGGGATAAAGAAAAAATTTCCAATGTTTAGAAATGTATTATTTTTTTTGTTATGTTTGTTATCTTTTGGGATTAAGAAAAATTTTACAATGTTTAGAAATGTACTGCTTTGTTTGTTATCCTTTCAAATAAAGAAAAAATTTCCAATGTTTAGAAATTTACTTTCTTTTGTTGTGTTTGTTATGGGTAAAGAAATGAGAAATGTATGGATGTTTTTATTATTTTTTGAGATAAAGAAATGGAGAAAATTTATATATATAAAGTTTATTCTTAAATAGCTAAGTAAAAATAAATTAATTTTAATGCTTTATTTTTTGAAAAGTTTATAGGTTTATTATTGTTTTTTGATGTTCTTCTTTTTTTCAAAATCTAAAAAGGTAGTATTGTGTTTGTTGGTACTTTTGAATAAATGTGGAAAATAAAAAGTAGCGAGGATATATTTTTATAATATAATATGGAAGATAAAAAGTTTTGTGTTTGTTGGTACTTTTGAATAAATGTGGAAAATAAAAAGTAGCTAAATATATTTTTATAATATAATATGGAAGATAAAAAAATTTGTGTTTGTTGGTATTTTTTAATAAATGTGAAAAATAAAAAGTAGTCAGATATATTTTTATAATATAATATGGAAGATAAAATGTTTAGAGGATATATTTTTAATGAGATTATATATTTTATACTTTTTATTAGAATATATTGTAATTATTTTTGAGTAAAAAACTTTTAACTTTAAATTAGTTGATAAATTTTTAAATTAACTTCCAAAATTTAATATTTGAATCTCAAAAATAATATTTTTTATTGTATTATAAAATGATATATTTATTATTTTATTGGTTGAAAATGTTGTAATGACAATTTTTATGTAGTTTTGGTATTTTCTGTCACATAAAAATTAAAAAAAAAATACAAAAATGTTGAAATGACAATTTTTATGTGTTTTTGGTACCTTTAGTGAGATAAAAATTAAGAAAAAACACAAAAATGCCATGTGTTATTTATTACTTTCAATTTTTTTCTTAAATAATATTAAATATTGTACTTACACTTACTCTTTTAATGTAGATAGACATAAAGTGACATGGATATATTGTAATTACTTTTGAATCAAAAGTTGCATTCATGTCAATGTACCAGCTTACAACTTACAGTGTGATAGACATAAAGTGGCATGGATATATTGTAATTACTTTTGAATCAAAAGCCTTTCACTTTCAATTAATTGGTAAATTTTTAAATCAACTTTCCAAGTTTAACATTTAAATTTCAAAAATAATAATTTTTATTGTATTATAAAACTATTTATTATTATTTTATTGATTGAAAATGTTGAAATGACAATTATTATATAATTTTAAATAAAAAATTAAGAAAAAACAAAAAAAATGTAGTATATTATTCCATTTTTTTTTTTTTACAAAAATTGAAATATGTTTTATATATAAAAAGGCACGACCGGAGTCCCTAATTTACAAAAAAGGGGGTGCTAGATCAATGACCCAACAACTAATAAATCTGAGAGCTTTCTACATGGGCATGTTCTCAAAAACTACCACAGCTTATATAATAAAGACTAACAAGTCTAGCTATTGCTTGCAAAGTGCGAATTGGCATAGCCATTGTTACAAAAAATTGGGACTGTTGGCAAATCTTACTGTTGCTTTTCCTCTGGAGCTTGAGTTGGAGTTTCTTCTGAGGGCATGTCCAGAGCAACGTTCAGATCTGGGAGGATCGATACATCTCTGTTCTCTCCTTCTTCACTTCATCTTTGACCTGCTATGTCCTGGGCTCTGGTTTCATGCTCTTCCTCGAGTCTTTCCCCTTGTCTTCTCATGAAATCCACCTCGTCTTGGAGCTGGATGATCAGTGCTCGGTGTTGAGAACGAGTTTCCAATGTAAAATTTAGGGTGGTGTTATGTGAATCCAGGCGCATGGCCAGATGTTGGGTGGTGAGGAAATTGTCGCCCACCATTTCCTCCTCTTGGTCTTCCTGAACTCGACGTTGATCCATGTTGGCTATTCCACTGGTTGATGTGAATTGATTGAGAATTCTGGCGTAAACTGCTCCTACGCTTCCCCTGCTCCTGCCTAGAATAAGGCCATGAGAAAATTGTTGGGCTTTGATCGATATTTCTTAGACCTCTTCTATTCTACCTAAGAATTTGCTCGAGTAATTCAAAACCAATTGCGTCCTTTTTCTATCCCCTTGGGTGATTCTTTCGTTCTGGCTGTTCCTGTTAAGATCTTTTGGGCAACCTTCTTCACTTCGACTTTGACTTGTTAAGATCTTTTGGCCAACCTTCTTCACTTCGGCTTTGGCTTAGATTTTGGACATCTTTGTTCTCACCTTCTTCACTTCGGCTTTGACCTGCTACGTCCTGGGCTTTGGTTCCATGCTCTTCCTCCTGTCTTTCCCCTTGTCTTCTTAAGAAATCAATCTCATCTTGGAGCTGGCTGATCAGTGCTCGGTGTTGAGAAAGAGTTTCCAATGTAAAAATTAGGGTGGTGCTATGTGAATCCAGGCGCATGGCCAGATGTTGGGTGGTGAGGAAATTGTCACTCACCATTTCCTCCTCTCAGTCTTCCTGAACTCAACATTGATCCATGCTGGCTATTCCACTGGTTGATATGAATTGATTGAGAATTTTGGTGTAAATTGCTTCTGAACTTCCCCTGTTCCTGCCTAGAATAAGGCCTTGTGAAAGTTGTTGGGCTTTGATCGAGATTTCTGAGAGCTCTTCTATTCTAACTGAGAAATTGCTCAAGTAATTCAAAACCAATTGCATCTTTTTTCTATCCCCTTGAGTGATTTTTTCGTTTTGGTTGTTCTTGTTAAGATCTTTTGGCCAACCTCTACTCTTGTCGCGTTCTTATTTTATGGCCTTCACCTTGATTGTGCCTGTCCAATGAATTATGCATTCTACACCCTAGCTTGAGATGTCGGAGCTCTTTATATATCCTGTATTTTTATTTGCATCGCTTGCCCTCCTATTTAACTATAGAGATGGCACTTGTTTTATTGATATATGTGTATGAATTATGCTCATAAGAAATTTGAAAAAATTATAGAACCACAAGGTCCTTTGGGAAACCAAAGAAAGTCTAACATGGATGTTACGTTAGATGTAAAATAAGTTCCATGAGAAGGAACAATGATATTTATAGCTATCTTAGTGAGGATGTTTAATGTTTAAACATGATAAATTTGAAGCCAAGCTAGATATTTTCTTTCAAATCGAAGTTTTGTTAATATAAATACTAAATAATTCTCATTTTTATTCTGAAAGTTAGGAAAACTCATTTTGAATCTTTAGTTCAAATGTTAGGACTCCCTACCTAAACTCATCTTAGGACATACCCTTTAAGATGGATACATAGGGATGTTGAACTTTAGAATTTCAAAAAGTGTAGATTTAAGTTTTGTCAGACAATTATGTTGATGAGGTAGATTTTGATCTTCTACCTCTATCCATTAGTGAAGTTGTTTCCGGAAGCCCTTAACTGTACAAAAAAATGACATATTCTTTAGGAGAGAAAAATAATACATCTTGTTAAAATACTTGTGCTTGTTACTTTAATAGTTTCATACTTGTGCATTGGAAGCAAAGTATAGTATACTTAGTCATACATTATTCATAAACTTCAAAATTGTACAGAGATCAGACTATTTTGTGGCTCAAAATATTGTGATTGGATCATTGTGCTTGTGCCAAAAGGAAAACTATAAACCATTAGTTTTTATTCCATCTCAAGCACAAGTGAAAAACAACAACAACAACATCATATTTAAATACACTACTTATTGTATCATAACAGATCTTCATAGCTTGTTCTAGATCCAACAACGAACACAATAAAAGACAAAACACTAACCATGGTGATCGTTAGGAAAAATCCGCCCTTGAATAATTGATTTCACAAGCATAGTCATATTACCAACAACAAAATTACACCATGAAGGAAAGTTAGCACTCGTTAGCTTTCCTTCTAGCACAAACATAAATGCATTCCATACAAAAAAATTACACTATGAAGGAAAGCTAGTACTTGCTAACTTTCCTTTTAACACATTGCCAACAACTACATTGCACCATGACGGAGAGTTTTCTTTCTAGCACAAGGACAACAACATTGCCCACACCAACATTGCACAATGAAGAAAAGTTAACACATGTTATCTTTCCTTCTAGCACTGACACAAACGCTTTTTCTAGCACAAAAACAACAACATTTCCCATAAAAACATTACACACTCAAGGAATACTTGTGAATGCTAGCTTTCCTTCCAACATCAGTAGAAGAACATTGAAAACAACAACATTGCACCATTAAGGAAAGCTAGCACTTGCTATCTTTTCTAGGACAACCACATAACTTAGTATTGTGTGTCGTTGCCCCACTTGAAGTTTGTGACATTTTGCTAGGACAACCATATATGTGGAAGCATCATGTTTTTTATGAATCTAGTCCTCGTAGTGTCATTATTACTTTGGGAGATCAACTCTGCAGGGTACCAGAGGTAGTCCCAAATAATGTGGTCTCTTTGATCTCTACGAAGCAATGCAGAAAGGTGGTTTATCAGACCGAGAGATTTTTTCCTATATATTTTTCGATCAGAAGGTAAACGAAAGGTCACTATAATCGCCAAAACCTTTGCAAGAGGTCTCACTTCCCAACAATAATAGGTGGAAGAAATAGTCGAGGAGTACAAAGACATATTCACCTCTCCTACTGGGGTGCCTATGCACTATAAGGTAAAGCACTCAATTGATATGACACCTAGTTCTCCTCTACCTAATGGCCATGTATACAGGTGTTCTCTTATGGAGAATGAAAAAATAAAACGCCAAATCCAAGATTTAATTCTAAACGGCCACATTAGACCAATCTCCTCACCTTGCGGGAGACCAATTGTTCTAGTATAGAATAAGGATAGGACATGGCGACTTTGTATTGATTATAGATCCTTGAACAAGATCACAATCAATAACCAATACCCAATTCCCCAAATTGATGATCTTCTTGATCAGCTCAAGGTAGCCAAGTTTTTTAGTAATATTGATATGAAGTCAGGTTACCACTAGGTGTCGATTGAGAAAACTGATGTGTGGAATACAAACTTCAAGTCAAATAAATGCCTCTTTGAGTGGTTGGTCATGCCTTTCATGTTGACTAATTCCACAACCACATTCATGTGGATGATGGATGATATATTACAACCATTCACAAACTCCTTTGTGGTTCTATATTTGGATGGCATCCTCATCTTCAATAAAACTTGGGAGGAGCATTTGGAACATATTCAACAAGTATTGGGCACCCTACGACAACACAAGTTCTATGCCATGGAGAAGTGTTCCTTTGGCATGTAGAGAATCCAATATTTGGGATACATCGTGGATGAGCAGGGTGTACATGTGGATCCAACCAAGATTCAAGTCATCCGTGATAGTAGCTTCTTGGGCCTTGCTAACTTCTACCGGTGATTTATGTTGGGGTCTCTCATATCACTTGGGCCCTAAGATAGGTGACCAAGGGTGGCACGAAGGCCAAGTTTGTGTGGTTCGTACCCCAACAAAAAGCATTCAAGGATCTGAAATCTCGCCTCTTCTCAACACTAATCCTCATTCTTCCAGACCTACAATGGATATTTGATATTGACACAGATGCTTCAGAGTATGCTATTAGTGCATTCCTCACTCACCATGGGCATATAGTAGCCTATCACAGTGAAACTCTATCTAATTTTATTAGAATATACCCCACCTATAACAAAGATATGTACTCCATTGTGCAGGCATGTCGACAGTGAGATTATTACATTATGGGGAAGGGAACGGTCATCCACAATGATCACATGTCTCTACAATCCATGCAGACAGAAGGAAAGTTACAAAATGACCACCATCAGAAGTGGTCCACATACCTACAACAATTCCACTTGAATATCAAGTACAAGAAGGGTAGCACCAACCATGTCGCAGATTGCCTCAGTAAACCCCTGGTGGTAGTGCTAACCATAGCTCTTAACTCCCATCGACATGAGACATATGGATGGACACAATTATACAATACTAACTTTTAATTTTCTACTACCTATCATACATTGAGCGCAAGCAAAACAATTCCCAACTTTCATCTCGAGGATGGATTATTATTCCATCTAAGACATCTCTTTGTTCCTTCAAGTGAGTGTGTAAAGATGATCTGGGAAGTTCATTACAGTCGGGCAACGAGACATTTTGGTGTAGAAAATATAGTGGCAGTACTGCAAAAACATTTTTATTGGTCGAAGCTTCGACAAGACGTTCACAAGTACATCAAATACTACATCGCCTGCACCATTGCCAAACCCACCATCAAGAAACATGGGCTATACAACCCTCTTCCTACTTCAACCTAGCATGGGAATGACTATGTTTTCATCGTCGTTGATCAATTCTCTAAGATGGCAATTTGGCACCTTGCAAGAATATCATCACAATCAAGGCCACCATCAAGCTCTTCTTCACACATGTTTGGGTTCATTTTGGGCTTCCAAATACTATTATCTATGATTGAGACAGTAGGTCCCTGAGCACCTTTTGGTCTAGCCTATGGTCGATGATGGACACCAAGTTGAGAAAATCAACTGCCTTCCACCCACGGACTGATGGACAAACATATGTAGTCAACAAGATGATTTTCCATATCCTGTGAATGTTTAATTACAAACATCCATGCACATGGGATGAAATCCTTCCTTATATTCAACATAGCTACAACAGATCCCTACACAACTCAATTGGACACAACCCTTTTTAGGTGTGCTTGGGGTTCCAACCATTGGCCCCCATTAACGTAGCTTTGCCCATTGCAACTACATAGGAAGAGTCCTTCCATGCTTAGACATAGGTTGATCACGTAGCCAAATGTTTTGAGTGTATCTAGCACATCCAACAACAAGTTCATGATATTTTTCATAAATCCAATGCCAAGTACAAGTAGTGACACGATCAACATCAGGTACCACACAAATTTCAGGTGGGAGATAAGGTCTGGTTTCATTTGCAGAAAGAGCGCCTCACATGACCCCATCGAAAGTTGTGCCCACTCTGATACAAGCCTTACACCATCACCAAGGTTTTGGGTGAGAATGATTTTAAATTAAGTATTCCTCCTTTCCTTGGCTTGCACTTGATATTTAATGTGAAACTGCTTCGACCATATTTTCCACCTCTCCTCGACACTTTGGATGTGGATAAGTAGTTGACCCCTACATAACTCAATCCTTCCTGCATCAACCAGGAGAGATTTTATTGAATCATGGACACCAAGACAAAGGAAACCCGCCAACAAACTATCAAACTCTATCGAGTTGTCAAAGCACAACAATTAAAGGCAAGTGGCTCAACAAGAGTCAGGTTCAAAAAAAGTTTCCTCATCTGATGCAGGCACTTGACGCAATGGAGACAATTAATTCCTAAGGAGGGAGGAATGATCCAAATGAATATCGGTGGCCACCCACCTATTCCATTGGTTCAAAGACCAATTTCCATTTTTGGCATTTTTTCCTAGTTTTTCGAGTCCTAAACTTCTAGGGTTGTTTTGAGGCCCTAAACAATGTTTTTTGGGCACGCCAAAGTCACACTATAGACTTTAGCTAGTGTGTGACGAAAACATGTGTATTCCTCATATAGTTCCTTCCAATGAACTATTGTGTGCCTAAAATGGAGATTGTATGCAAAAGTTACGACCCTAGGAAGTTGATGTACCAACTTACCCCATCGGGGCCCACATGACTTTTGGCGGTTCATCTCCTGGGGTTAATTTTTGGATCTTTATGGTTTTCTCATTTATGATTTATGTTAAAAATGCCCATGGGGCCTCATTATAACCAGATTCTTGTGAATGAGCATATCCGACACATCTCTTCTCGGAGTTAAGCTACCACCATTTTAGCTAACTTGTGTGCTTTTGCATTATACAGTCTTTTGTATTTCAGACAATCATTAATAGAATCTGAGCTTTACTATATTACCGTGTTCCTTTGCATATATCTGTGTAATTCTTTGTTATATCTATGTTATATCTGTTCCTTCATGCCGTTCCTAAAATACTTTGGATCACCCACAAACTACATTGATATGTTATGACCAAAGCTCCATTTTCAAGATTGATTAGTGAGAGGGAAAATACGCAACAATTTTAATACCCTCCAATAAAAATTGTTTCAATTACAACTACAAGGAGCTTGCTTATTTGAATATGATGGTTATTTTCATTGCTACAAATTATTCACCATGACCACTTATCACCACATGACATAACCATATGTTATAACTGTTGGTATTGATCAAAGAGATCCCTCTAGCAATGTCTTTTGTTTTAGTTTTAATTTGAACACCTATGACAATATCATTTTACATCCATTTTCCAATGGTAGATGGAATCGATCCTCTAATCCGAATATGTGAGGCCTCTATGCATTTCAATGATTTTCAATTCCCTTGTACCTCTGTAGGAATTTCAACTAATCTATGTTTGCCATTGAAATTCAATGTAAAGCTTCAAAATATCCAGCATGAATAAAAAAGGGAGTTAGAGATGTTCCCTATAAATTGGTTTTCATTTAATAATAATCCATAAGATTCCTATTCTTTCATCATCCCTTCATCTATTATTGGTGGAGGAAGCAAGCTAGTAAATTCACTGTTGTTGAAAACGTGAAGCACCATCAAACCCTCAGATGGGATGGAAGTGAATGGATTCCTTCCCCAGGAAACACAGAGGAAGATATCAATTGTATTTAGAGTGAAAAAACTTACACTTATAACCCTAGATTTAAGATGGATCTACATTGATACATAAGAATTATGGAGTGTCTCCCATTTGTATCATTCCTTACATGTAATTCAATTTATTTTCTATAACTTATGTTTTCTTGTCTTTCTCCCTATCGTAATTTAACAATGGAACCTCAACAAAATGCGATGTTTATTTATCATCCTTTATGCATTTACTAATTGTTGTGCATTGTCTCGATGTGTGAAAATAGAAGTTGTTATTTCAAGGTACCTAGGTGTATAATGGGTTGCCTTATCTTGGTCAAGCGAAGAGTTTAAATCTTGAAAATTCATCATCACTAGAGAAATGGAAAGGGAAATGTACTTCAAAGATTTATTGACATCATCAACTGAGAGTTCACTTATAATCCATTGATCTTACCACTTCAGCAAGATCCTACTCAGTTTCTTTATAATTGAAAAACTCTAGAGACCTTTTGGGATATCAGATAGAAAGCACAAAACCCCTTTAACATAAAATGGTTTGACATAAAAAGTTATATTCCTCATATAGAATTGAGACATGAAATGAAGCGGTAACTTAAGCTTCATAAATTTCCCACAAATACAAAGTTGGAAGTAATTGCATAATATGCTACAATTTTGAATGAGTGGAAATTGAAGCAATACTTGGACATGTGCATTAGTGTATCATAAATATTGACAAAAGGAAGTGGATGACAATGTAGAAGAAAATTAATTTGATATGTGTTTGTTGTGTGTTTCATAATCAGAACATCGAAACATTCATATCCCTTGAGCCCATACAACCCTCAGTGATGTAATTCGTCTTTGATGCCATATGTAACAACCCCCAAAATGCTAATACATCTTGTCAACATAAAAATTCAGTTAAGATTAGTTTTCAGTTGGTTGCATGAAATTAAATACTGACAAGGAAACAAATTCACAATGTTGAGTTATAAAAAAAATTATATATGGAAAAGGAGAGTTAACACAAGGATACAACAACCAAATCCAGAGATGGACACGTCACAAGGCATCACTAAAACTATTTTTCTTTACAGACTTGCAAATAGTGAAGTCTCAAATGATTTGTCATAGAATCTACTTCCTTTTTCCAAAATAACAGATGTACAAGTCCACCTTTAATTCTAAGATGAATTACCTTTCAATGATTTGAAATTGTTAGTTATCTGATATTTCTTTTTGAATCCTATAGTAACTAAAATTTAGGACATTCTCCTTCATTTCAAAAATATGAAGGTGGGTATGCATTCATATTTTTCAAGTGTATATTTTGGAAAAGGGATAGAATCGTGTTTTTTCCTTCTTTCCCTTTTAACTGAGTAGAACATGGGATTTTCTACATTTCAGTTTATTAAGTTACACACACATTACATGGAAATCTCCTCCACTCTGAATGTAACAACACCTTAATTATTTTAGTGTAAAAATGATATAACGTTACATGACAAATAATCTTAAAATTGAGATGCAAAGCATGTTATGAAAACATGCTAGAGATTTTAGGAGTATACATCCAAATGCTAAAGAAAACATTGAACAACAACTACCAATTGCCTCAGTAATATGACATAAATACAAATATCATTTCCACCATAATCAAATAAAGTAGAGAATATCAACTTGGGTCAAAATTGTTTTCTCCTGGTTAGAGTTTTCTAATACTTCCCTTCATAGTTTCATAGATATGTCTTTTCTTCCTTTTTTTTTTAAGTGGCAACGTTATTTATTTATTTTTGTGATTGGTGGAATTAGAAACTAGTTGGACACGTACTCGCATGACACGTGGTCATGTTATCCGACTGGTACAACTATAACCTCCAAGTGTGCCCATGATGCCCCATATGTGACACACAAGGTAAGCTGAGGTTTTAAACTAGAGACTTTACACAATAGAGTGCCTTAACAGTACACTCCATCACCGATTTCCTTACACCTAGGGGGAAAAGTGGCAACGTTATTTCCAACTATGGAAAACTGGGTTTTTCTAATAGTTATCATCATCATATTACTTTAAAATCTACATAGTGTTATTTCCATACTACATTATTATTCACTAGAGTGTACTAACCGTGATACATTTTTATTATTTTCTACACTGAATGATGAGACAATTATGTTTCTCTTTCAATATGTAAGATATACTAATAATATAAAACAATATTTTTCTTTGATTCCATCTTAGGGCTTCCTCACAAGTTAGAAATAGTGTTTTGATGGGCAACAATATAGCACAATCATAAATATATTGCATGTGCAAAGGCCCTAAAGTCTTCTAGAAAATATGTTTATACTATTTTTACATTATTGTCAATAACTTAATGTATACAACTTTCGCATCCTACAAAAATATTCAGGTATGTTTACAACCTACATATTACAAAGTGAACAAGAGGAGTTGTGAGCAACAAGTCCCTACCAAGTTTGGTAGGAAGATATTCTCCACTAGCCGTTAATATCTATTTGACTTTGTTTAACATGCTACTAGGATTAGTTTCTAGATCTTGGATTTTTTGGTGTAATATTTTATTGTTTGAGCGAAAATGCCCAGGAAAACATGACCATAGGGGATATCATATTCTTAGGTTCTTTAATATCATCGTAGACAAGGACAGGAACAACATCACAACCATCAAAAGAACTTTTCAGTGGACTCTTAATTACAGAGATTCTTGGGTTCTTTAGTATCATAAGTGAATCCTAATTCCAACAAACATACTTAATAGAACTTATATGTTCAGAGATACGTACCCTCACACAGAAATTGTGAAAGCGCATCCTCAAAAGAGAAGTTGCCACAGTTTTATCATTGTCTATGTATTTCCTGACTACTTGTTGAACCTTCCTCTCAGCCAAAGGGAAGGTACTTTTGTTTAAATCTTGTGTGAGATCATCCGCCTCAGGGTAGGGAACTACATTTATTAATGCAATTTCGAGCATAAACACAACAAATGAATTAACAACTTCACAATCCCTCTTCATCGTCATCTGACACTTCTTTTTTCTTCATGTTAGACAAATTCTTACACTTTCACTTCACTTTTCTGGTGAAATGTATGTCCAAGTGATGATGGACAGAAGGCCAGTACGTAAATTTATATTATTCATGATGTCATAGATCATGACATAAGAAAATTGTTAAATAAATTAGCATGTGCTTAAGCCAGTCAAATGAACAATAATTGCTTTTACTTCACTTCAAGTGTATTAAAATACCGTCACTCGTTTGATAACATATAGAGAGCATTTCTAAACAATATTTTTGTTTGGATCTTACTGTTATTGTCATGGTTTATCTATATATTAACCCCTCGCTCCTTTCTTTCCGATGTACCAAAACTATGGAGTTTTTGCGACACATCCATTATTATGTAACATACCATCTGCAGCCATGCAAAAGAGTAGTTGTCTTGGAAATTCAATGAATAATTTAATAACTAGATCTCCATAGGCTCACAACTTCTTCGTCGACCAGTAGAGTGAATCGACAATTCCTTCCTCTGTCTGCTTTAGTGTTATTTTCATTTTTACGAGATAAGTTTAGTGCTTCGTTCAATGGAAAAATTTGGTTGACGTTTACTTTGTCTTCTTTTGTGTTATTTCCATTTTTTACGAGATAAGTTTAGTGCGTTGCTCGATGGAAAACTTTGGTCGACTTTTACACCGTTGGAGACTGCTTGCGCTTGAAGATAATTTTTTTATAACAATAACAACGCTCTAATATTTGACATTTAAATATCAAATAAAAGGTCGTAAAAGATCCAAAGTCAAGATAATTATTTTTGAAACAATATCATTGTTATTTTTAGTAGCATCATAACTTTTGAACAACTCACTACTATTTTGGTATGGTGAAAGATAGGGATCATAGTTTGCAGAACTCTTTATTTATTTTCAAAAAAATTCTTGGAATCAAAAGTTGAGAATGCCTGTAAAATATGGAGGATAATTAAGGGACAACAATGCCATTTATAATATCGAGAATAATTAAGAGACAACACTGTTGACTTGTCGTAATCTACGTAGCCACATCCAAGTCACAGACATGAAAATGAATATGAAAGAAAAATAAATATGTAGAGTTTTCCACGTATACTATTTGAATATTATGCAATAAAAGAGCATCTAGCTATTGACAATAATGTATTTCGACTGCACACAAGTCCAAAGGGCATAGCGAATACCACCATCTTGCAAAGAACATAACACACATGGACTTCAACAGCCTGTCTGACTATCAATTATTCTGGGAAGAAAGAAAACATGAAAGCAATTTCAGGGGATCGAAACCTCTCCAAGAAACCTCCGGCCACTAAAGCCCATGATGGAGACTCTTCCATTGAAGTTACTTCGAAGTGTGCATCCATTGTTTAAATGGAGGCACTCTAAAGCACACAAACATTGTTGAAAGAATGTATCATTACATTTTTATTTCCATGGGAGCCTGACTGAATTCTACCAGTTGGATTGTTGCTTCACGAGGGGGAAATCATTGAACCGCTCATTTCTCTACATGATTTGTCAGAGTACGAGTGGGAGCCTCACTCAATTCTAATGTTTTTTCCACTAGAGCAAGTATTTTATTGTATGTAATTCATACTCTGCGATTAATATTTAGTTCAACAATCATTTTGTTCCAAGCTAGTGTTCTTCAAAATTCTGTTCACAATTTGGATGAAGCTGCAACTACCTAACTTAGATAGCTTTCTTGCAATCCAATGAAGGAAGGAAAGAACCCCATAGCCAAGAGTCATTATCCCAAAGTCCAAAGATACAAAGGTGCGCATAGAAAATAGGCTTGACTTTTTGAGAGTTCGATTGAATTTGAGAAAAATTAAGGGGGTAGGTACCATTTCCTATGCTTCTCCTTCTTTTCACTATGCCTATGCTCTATCTTCAAGGAATTTTCCTCCTCAAGCTTCAATCCTAATTCATCTGTGAATTTTTTTAAGTGTTGGATAAGGTGGACGATAATGTGGGGTGTAGGCAGGCCTTGTATATATTATTTTTGCAAGGTCTAATACCTCCTCCTTGGCTCATCACGGGTTCATAATCACTACCTTGCCTAATGGATCTTGATATTGTTCCTGAGGAGCCATGTGTTCTCAAGGGTGAAGCCCAATCCGAGAAACACTTTCCAATGGACATTGTTGCTTGGAATTGCTGGTCTTATGACTAGCCTCACATATTGAATATTTGGGAGCCATCTAATAGATGGATACAATGCTCTAGGAAAAGAAACAGTTTCAGGTGGGTAGGTAAACTGGCCATAAAACTTTTTCTTGGAAAAATATTTGGCAAGAACCTACTCACTAAAGGAAGTCGACAAAAGATCGTGCACATAGGCAACAATTTTTCTAGGTTGTTATTATTTTCAACCCTAATGTTAGTTTCAACCAACTGGCTATAAAAAAATTTGCAGGTTACTGCTGGTATGTGACTCACCAAGCTATTGTTGAAATCTATACTATGGTAAGTTTAATCGCAGGCTCTCAGAGAACTGAGCGTGAAGATGGATTAGCTGAGATATCCCATTGACCTCCAGCCACAATGATATTTCAGATTACATGTATGACATGAACTAGCATGAATCAGTGCACGTGAGGCTCATTCATGTTACATTCCTGCAAAAATGAAGAAGTGCAAAAAATGAAGAATCCCAAAGGAGTTAAGTACAGTGTAAAGTTTTTTCACTAGGGTGTAAATGGTTTTTGACAGGCGGGTAAACTTGTTTATTGTAAAATTTAGTGTAAAATTGAAGGAAAATAAATTGTGTATATGCTCACCAACAAGTCTTCTTAAATTTGATTTCACTCACTAAAAAATGAATCCCAAATGAAGTAAGTTACATTACTGTAAAATTGAAGGAAAATAAATTAAAATTCAATTGAAGGAAAATAAATTATGTATAAAGAGAAGTCGTTGTTAATTTGATTTCACTCACCACAAGTCTTCTTAAATTTGATTTCACTCACTATTTTAAGGAAGTCACGTATGGAATGCAATGACGTCTTGATTCCTTCTAGTACAATGAAAAGCTTGGAAGCGTACCATCCCCATTGCCTCCCCTTCTCCACCATTCGTCAGCCTTATAAGGATGGATATTTGTGCACCGGTGCCAACAAATCCTTTCGGTTTCTCTTGCAGGCATCTCTTGAAATTGGTTTGCAAAAATAGTCTCAAGGACATGAAAGATACAAGTGGAAATGGAGGGTGGTGGCAACTCATGCACTACCACTATGAGATACGAGGCTATGTAACAAATATGGCTTATGCTATACAATATGCATATATGAGCATCCAAGCATTAAATGTTGGGAATTAATGCTAATCTCAAGTGTAGCATTAATCGATGTCATCTTAATGGAGTGTAAATATATGATAAGTTTCCTAAGTTTATTTCCAAAAAATGGTCTCTTGCCTCAATATGAGACCAAATAAGACCTCTACCTTCAAACTTAGGCTTAAAAAATAAATGAGTAAGAAAATTATATTATTTTTTCAAACCAAATAAGACCTCCAACTTCAAACTTAGGCTTAAAAAATTAATGAGTAAGAAAATTATATTATTTTTTCAAAACTATAAGTTAAAACAACAAAAGCTAATCAATTTGTGTGTCAAACGAAAAAGTGGTGAACCTATTACTAATAGTCCCTGCAGCCTGAAAATACTAATAAATGCCATACATCCAACTCTTGCTCATAGGAATATTTACTCTCCAAATAAACCCAATAGGCATTTGTACATTTTTCCACATATATCATAGACAAAATGGCACTTTGTGATGGAATAAAGGAAAGTCAAGTTATAATTAGACAATGACACACTTTTCGCACTAGATTTCTCACCGGTCAAGGGAGTAAACTAGGATATGTATTTCTTTCCCGGATTAAATGGAAACACTGCAAATGAAAGTTCCAAAGACAAAACTGGTAATATTTTTTACATGTGTCCCAATCCCTCTAATGCTATTACCATTATGAAAGCCAAATTTGAATGAGCACTGGAACATAGATTGGAATAGGAAGTTCATTGAATACAGGGCAAAATGGTAAATTTTGAAATGATTTAGATGCCACTGAAGGATCGGTGAAACAATGTAAATCTTATTTGTAAAGTCTCATTTTATAAGCTTCTGCAGAATTTCAGCGCTTTCCTATTGAAAGACTACCATGTTGTACTATTGGTATCTATTTGATCTAAAGCTATAGCCTGCTAGTATATTGCTCAATTTTGTAGTATTCTCCCATAGTAATGAGGTATTTGATATGAAGACGACCATAAACATTTCAGAAACATAAATGTGAGGAGAAACAATAATCAATTGTCTTCATCGGCCTCAAAGAACACACCAATATCAATGATTGAATATGACAAAAAATGATCATCTTTGAATTCGGTAAGATGATCAATTTACAACTTTGAAAGTAGCAAGGCGTCATTCGGGAATCACAACGACTGTATCAATAAACCAGAAACAGAGGAAAAGCTCGAAATGATGAAGATTGCCATTAATCATCAGGAATGATCAATTAGTTATAGAAGCAGAAATCTATTTTGACTTCATGAAATTGAACGAAAAGAAGACAGTGACAGTAGGAGAGGCATTGATAATTTTGAACTTCATCAATTGAATATAAAGAACATTGTCTATCTGAACAAAAAATTGAGATTTCCACAGGTCTGGGACATTAGGGGTTTTCTTTGCCATGTACATACCATCATTGGATCTGTAGATAAATTATTTACACTAGTTTCATGTCCCATATATTGATGGTACAACTGTCTTTATCATTAATCCAAAGAGTGTCAATGTGTACATTGCATTTGTATCTATCCTCTAGGTGTATGATATTGATGTTAACATAAGAAGTGATTTATCTGTCAATCCCCTAATGTTTTCATTAAAGGCATATTATGTCAGCGCACATAGTAAAACCTCTTATATGAAACGAAATGTTAGCTAGTATACATTTTCCAGATTGTAGCTATAAGACAGTAATATACATGAACATTGGTTTAGAGAATTAAAATTACAGAGCTTCAATTTTATATGCAAGAGCAGAAAACATACAAATTACCAAACAATTCATATGAAAGATAATTCAAAAATTAATTTGAAAAAAAATATATATTTATCTTGATTCAAATAGAAAAATTAAAAAAATAAGAGAGCATATATTTTTTTTAATGAGAGTACATATTTTTATAATGTTTGTTTATAAATTTATTTTCTTTTTTATGGACATAAATAGTGGACATGTAATTCAATTTTGTATGGACATAATTTAATTTTTTTTTTTAAACATAAATAGTAGACATCTAATTCAATTGCTAAATAAAAGTAACTGTTTTTTTTATATTTTATTTTTTTATTAAGTTTAGAGAATAACTAATATATTTCTTATTTTTCCTAATTACAATCACGTTTATTATGGGTAGCCTAAAAATTATTGATTTTTAATGCACTTTTTCCTCAAAAATTAGAGTAATATGTTTTGTAAAAAAATTTACTTAAATTTTACAATATCTTGAAAAAAATTATTATTAAAATGTTTTTCAAAAATAAAAAAAAAATCATTTATTTATATTTTGTTTATTTGTTGATTAGATAAAAATAAATTGATATGATATATTTTCTCATTATTGAATCTCTATCATTTTTATATTCACGTTGTGTTGTTTAATAAAGTTGATATAAATATTATAATATGATTTTTTTTAAATAATGATGATGTTTTTGATGTTCTTCTTTCCTTCCAAAATCTAAAAAGGTAGTAATGTGTTTGTGTTTATTATTACTTTTGAATAAATGTGGAAAATAAAAAGTAGGAAATATATATTTTTATAATATAATATGGAAGATTAAAAGTCAAGACGATATATTTTTAATGAGATTACATATTTTTATACTTTCTATTAAGATATATTGTAATTATATATTAGGATATATTGTAATTATATTTTAATAGAAGCTTTTAACTTTAAATTAGTCGATAAATTTTTAAATCAACTTCCAAAATTTAATATTGGAATCTCAAAAATAATAATTTTTATTGTATTATAAAATCATTTATTTATTATTTTATAGGTTGAAAATGTTGAAATGACAATTTTTATGTAGTTTTGATACCTTTTGTATAAAAATTAAGAAAAAACACAAAAATATCATGTGTTATTTATTACTGACACTTACTTTTTTTGCATTCATGTCAATGTACCAGCTTACAATATGATAGACATAAAGTAACATAAAAATGTTGAAATGACAAATTTTATGTGGTTTTGGTAGTATGATAGACATAAATTGACATGAATATATTGTAATTATTTTTGAATCAAAAGTTTTTGACTTTCAATTAATTAATTTGTAAATTTTTAAATCAACTTTTCAAATTTAATATATGAATCTCAAAATTAATAATTTTTATTGTATTATAAATTTATTTATTTATTATTTTATTGATTGAAAATATTGAAATGAAAATTTTTATATAATTTTATATCAAAAATTAAAATAAAATATAGTATGTTATTCCATTATTACTTTCAATTTTTTCTTAAATAATATTAAAAATTATATTAACCATGTTCATTAATGTGAATGTACCACCAGCAGACTAAGCATTAATGTGAATGTACCAGCAGACAGGTGATGGACATAAATTGCCATCCACTAGCATACTGGCGAGCAATATCCAGCCTGCTGCAGAGTCTTTAAGACTCTGCAGGATGAATGGTCGTGCTACCTGGCTCGTGCAGATCAGATGATGGATGCCAATGGGTATGAAGTGCATGGTGCAGGTGTCATACCATGCCAGTACCTTTTCCAACCTCCTTTCACCCCTTAGATTCCGGCAACTATTTTCAGTCTGCTTCGAATCCAAACGCCGTCTCTATTTTCTTGACTCATACCCACGGTGCCCATACCCATGGACCTGCATAGCATTAAACACTGTCAGCTCCGTATGTGCCAACAGACAGTCCTGGGAAGCGTGAGGGGACTGCAAAGCGTGAGGAGACTGCATCTTCAATTTGAATTTGAATCTGAGCACGCCCATTTGAATTTGAATTTTGAATCTGAGCGCGCCCATGATATTTAGCTTTCTCCTCAACATTCTTCTCAGCAGTGGCTATTTGGAATGTTGGTGAAACAGATGCAAACCTACAAAATCCCGGCATTACCGTCAGGTTTCTATATCCCGGCATCTCCCATCAAAGGCCAACCCTGTGTTCCATCTATTCATATAATTGAAGGCAAGCCCTCAGAGCATCCTTCGACCCAACACTTTACCCCTTCTCCAACGACAGCCTCTGCCAAAGTCAGAGATTTTTTCGCGGGGGATAGATATAACAAAGAATAGGAAGAAGAGAAACCCCCAAAATAGAACGGATCTGGAATTGCAAGAGCTACAAGGTTTTATAGAACTTGGTTTTGACTTCATCCAGGACAACTTGAGCCCACGAGTATCGGATCTTCTCCCTGGATTGAAGCGATTAATCCAACATGAAAAGAGATCCGAGAATACAGGGTTTCAAGAATTACCCTTGGAAATCTGGGAATTGCCGACCCAAAGTGCGACAGGAGTGGATATGAAAGAACATCTTAAGCTCTGGGCTCGTTCTATAGCTTAGACACTAAAATGCCAGTACAAAGAGTTTCCAAAATTTTCTATTTGGCCATTCTTCCAGGTTTTTCTGACAATGATATCTAAATTTTGATTATTGCAGTTAGATTATTGTCATTGTCCTCATGGTTACGATCTAGCGATTGACTTTTTCCAATCTCATTTTATTTCAAGCTTTTTGTTCGCTGGTGCACATCATAAATCTGGATCGTATTTTTAACAGAATTTCTCGTAGTTTTGGAATAACTGCGAATAGTTCTGTAATAATTTCCATTAGATATGCATGGTTTATCTAAAGAACACAGGTGACGTTCTACCCACTAAATCATAATCTCACGACATAAATCATCATATACAATTTCTACACAACCTTGATAGAGTTGCGTTCAAAGATAATATTTCTCGATATATATTTATACATTCACTGTTACAAAACCGTTGTCAGAGTGCAAACAAACACTACCACTGCCTTTAAGACTTCATCCCGTCACATGAATTTCCACATTTTGCACCTTTTCATGGTACAAGTGAAATTAAAATTGGTCAAATTGCGAATGTATGTTTGTTGAGAATGTATGTTTGTCGGCGACATTCACACCCGACCATCCTTAGATTCGGGCCCATCCGAGGGATGAATCTACAATCGAATTAAGTTCAAGTTACAGAACCGAAGGTTTCACATGTTAATGAGGATAGATTTATATTTCATTACAAAAGGTAAATTGGTATGTTAGCATTCTTCCGTAACTTTACTTGGTAGAGACATAGAAATCGAGTGAGATTCAAGGTTTAATAAAGATAGATTTATATTTAATTACAAAAAGGAAAATTGGTCTTTGTATTCTTTGGCAACTTTATTGGGTGGAGACATAGAATGAAATTCAATAATATTTACATAAGTAATTGGTAAACCTTATCTCATAATCTCCTTATTTATAGCATTTAACCACTCAAACTAACTAACTTAAAATATTTTATATTCTAAAATCATTTACTAAAAATAACATCTTATTAAGAATAAAAACACACTATGTACACACTCTTACTCATCTAATAACTAGATTAACTGGGTAGCACTTAACCACTAGAACTAACTCAAAATAACTTCACATTCTACAATCATTTACTAAAAATAAGATCTTATTAAGATTAAGAATAAACCATTTACACACTCCTACTCATCTGATAACTAATTAACTCGATAACACTTAACCACTAGAACTAACTCAAAACCTCACATTCTACAATCATCTACTAAAAATAACATCCAATTAAGATTAAGAACACACCATGTACACACTCCCACTCATCTAATAACTAAATTAACTCAAATAACATCCGATTAAGATTAAGAACACACCATGTACACACTCCCACTCATCTAATAACTAAATTAATTTCGTAGACATATTCCTTCACTTGCATCCGAGTGTCATTTCTTGCTTAACTTTTCCAATTCCTTCTTGATTTTCTTAGGGCCTAGGTTGCCACACACTCAGACAGATGGATGTGTGGCATTATATTCCATTGTTGAAGCATTATACTCCACATTGTTCTTTGCATCTTAGACATTCATCAAGTTGCAGGTGTTTTAAAGATTTCATAGATTCTTTTGATTTTAGATTTAAAAAGGGGACACATTAGTATAAAACCTCTCTCCTAAGGTTCCATGTCATGTAGTCTCATTTACTTTCATGAAAGTGACTAGTCGATGACATTTTGGCTTATCATCAATGTTTGATTTCATAAAGCATATAATTTTTTGATTCTACTTAGTAAATTGTCATAATGCACTTTACCCTTTGTAGCTTTTGTACCATGTCCATGTTTGCTACTAAGTTTTCYAGTATTTTTMWAAYATAGAACTTTTTCCTTAGACGATATTGAAGTACTCTATAAGTTTGTTTTGCCATTGAAAAGGTCTACAAATATCTAAAATCAATAACTCCATTTCTATTTAAATGTTCGTTGCATTTTATCTTTAGAAAATGAAATTTATGCCCCTTTCATAGTAAAAGCTTCACAACATGTAGATTGTTATGAGTAACAAGCTTCACAACGTGTAGATGGATTTTAGTTGACCATTATGGAAGTGGTCAGCTTCCATATATGTGTTGTCCGTACATGCGCATTTACGGAAGCCGTCGTTTGTATATGCGTATATACATAAGGTGCATATACGGACGATGCATATACGAAAGGTACATATATGGAAGAAATGTATGGTAATCCAAATGCATCTTCCTTATATGTGTGCTTCCATATATGTGCATTTAAGGAAGTTATCGTCCGTAAATGCACATTTATATGCCCATTTATATGTGTCGTCCGTATATGTGCATATATAGAAGCGTGCATATACAGAAGACGTCATTATGGAAGTGGCCAAGTTTCGTATATGCGTAGTCCGTATATCCGCATTTATAAAAGCCATCATTTGTATATGTGTCGTCCATATATGCGCATATACAGAAGCACGCATATACGGAAGGTGCATATATGGACGACGCATATACGGAAGGTGCATATACGAAAGAAAATTATGGTAATCCCCCAAAGAGTCCTAATTAACTCCAAATCTAATCTAAAGTAAAAGAAAACTAATCTACCCTAACTACTTCTAACATATCCCGGGAGAAAAACTAATAGAATAAGTACAGTGAGAGATAATATCACCAAAAACAGAAATAATTCATGTATGCTAATGATAAGTAATAAGAACAATGTTATAGATACATAAACAATTTGTTGTACAATGCATTCAGTGAAATCATCGGTTCAACTTCTAGTGGATCAAAGGGTGGAGTAAGATCAGTTGGCTTGGGTATCTTTGCCACAGGTGAAACGTTTGCTTCTTCTTCAGAAACATCCCCATAAATGGCCATAAAAATCTTTTGTTCCATACACTTGTGCCCCAGAAAATATTTGTCAACACAATTATAACAAAGACCCTTGAGTTAGCGTTCAACCATTTCCGCCTGAATTAATTTCTGAATCTTGAGTGGGGTGGAATTTGTGGGTTTAGGGAGAGGAATAAAGGAGGGCTTTCTGGTTTGGGAGGAGACAACCCGTTGTGCTTAGCTCATTTAGTAGCTTCCAACAAAGTCTAGGGGTGATTCATTAGGATGTGGGAACAAATTTCATTATTTAGGTTACTGATAAAACATTTCTTGAAAAAGACATCTGACATGCCCTTCATGCAAAAAGCCAAGTGCTCAAAGGCATCTATAAAGTCTCCCACTATGCAATATTGTTTCAACTTGGTCAAACAACCTAAATGGTGGGTGTCAGTGCCAAAGTGTTCATAAATCTCTGCAACAAATTGTGTTCAAGCCACATATTCATGGCATGCATTTTTACACCGTTTCCACCATTGCCAACGTTCACGATCCAGCTAGAGAACACTAAAACGGAGTTTGGCCAACTCATCAGTGATGTTGTGCAAATAGAAGTAATGTTCTATTTGGGTGACCTAGCTTGTGGGATCCGAGCCATCAAATTTGTTCACCTCCACTCTAGGAAGACATAGGTCACACTGAAAGTGGTTGGAATGAAAGGACGTGGAATGGGGGGATTCAATGCTTTCTAGGTTCTAAGATGGTGCAAATGAGAGAGGATATTGGGATTACTTAAACATTGTGGTCAAGTTGTTCATTGCTTCTTGGTATTGCTGACACATTGCGGTCAAGTGGGTCACTTCTTCTGGAAGTTATTCAAGTGTGATGAACCAGAAATTTATGGTAGCAATGTTGTAAGTAAGGTCAGAGATATATTTCCTGGTTTTCTCATTGACTTTGTTCAAGGAAATTATGCAGCTATCAAAGTATTGGTTGCAAGTGTGGACCATTGGGGAGGGAAAGGGGTAGGTGGGTCCGCATAGAAAAGGGGTTACTAGTGAAGGATATCATGATGATTAGTGCAAAGAGAGAAAGTCAATGAAATAGGTGCCAAATAAAGGTGTCGGGAAGGGCAGGTGGGTCCACAGATCAAAAAAAAAAAAAGGTGTCGGGAAGGGCAGGT
>JASDQU010101327.1:188139-205251 GCA_032191745.1 Picea mariana | reverse complement strand
GTACTTTATGTGTGACTGATGGTCTTTACTTTTACTGTCCATATGCTGTATGTTGTTGATGATCACTTGAAGGAAGATTAATAATTTTTAGAAGGTATAAAATTGTTTAAGCTCATACACAACTGATTCACCCCCCCCCTCTCAGTTGTTTTTAGTATTTCCAGCAGTTTAGGCCCCTTTTGCAATGTATAAATATATATCTAGGTGATGCAAGAAAGTAGTAGTAGTGAATGTTTGAGGCTTAGTGCGGAGCTAGAGGCTTTGTGCATGCTATGTGTTAAGACTTGCAGAGCTAAGTGCAAGTGATTGTAAGAAGCTGGTGTGCAGACTGTGTAAGAAGGCTTTGTGCTATGACCTAACTCAGGGAAGGAGGATCTAGCGAGGTGCACGTAGATCTCCTATCATATGTGGAGTGGGTCTTGTGGCTCTATGCATTGAATGAAGATAACGAAGAGAAGAAGAGTTGGTGGACGTAGCCCCACGCTGGGGGTGAACCACGTATATCATGTGTTGTGGTTGCTTTGTGCATTATGGTTGTTATGTGAGTTATGCTTAGTGTAGCAATATATGTTAGATGCATCTGATATAGTAGCTTAGTGCTTAGTGATGTGAATGAATGCTAGATCTGATCTATTTCTATATGCTAAGTGCTTGGATGTGTTAGATCTTATTGAATACTGCGTTGTTGTGTAATTATGATTTTCTCCTGCGAAGTGGATAAGAGTTAAATATTAATGAATGTTAATTGCTAAGTGCTCTGTTAAGTACTGTGATCACAGATCTGTGTCCCACCTAGGTTGTAGACACTTGAGTCATGCAACCACCCCTGCCTCTACCTCGGGTAAGACTTCATCTGCTTCGCAGGTGTTGCTGAAAGGGTTGGTAGTTAGGGTTTTGTTGGTGCATTGTTGAAGCGTTGAACCCTGGGTCTGCCCATGTGCCAACAATGATAATTTTATCATTCACCCTCTTCAACTGTGCAATATTTTCTTTTTTCCACTCCACTGATCTAACTCTATTTTTCGGATGGGTATCTTTCAACCGTGTTATCCACTCCTGCAATAGCGTGGGAAACTCACTAAAGAAACTCTCGTATATTTCGTTGAATACGTATCTCTCCAAGTATTGTCTTGGCTTAAACCTAGGGCTTCTATTATCTTTGTAGGCAAACTCTAGCTCCTGAATTGTCAGCCATTTTTCAGTCTCCGCTTGTGTGGGATTCCAACCTAGAAACATTCCCTTTCCTAATCCATCGCGCTATACTACGTGATACATCCCTCTAGATCTAATCTTCTGCATTCCAACCAGAAACAGAACCATTGTTGGTTGCTTATGGGCTGACCCAGGTTCTAACTATAGAATTACCAACAACCCTTAGACCATCAGCCCTTCTAGATACCAGAAGGAAACTCAATGCACAAACTACACTGCATAATCTCACCCGAGATGGCTTCAATGGGTGGCCACAGGACTCATATGTCTACAACCATGGGATGGGATGTGTATCTCTCTCAGGAACATTAGATCTATTCATCAACTAACTCACAAACCCTCATTTATTTAGCTATCCCTAGCAGGACCTTAGCTCGAACCAGTGACTCAACTATTCCACCAGACTTCATTGACCATTATACCAACATATACCAAATGACATATACTCATCTATTGCAACATAAGATTCAGATCTAAATACTAACTATGACATTCATCCATTCAATGTTGTTCTATAGGGTTCATCATTTCATCCTTAATGCACAATATTATTCCATCTATTGTTTTAACATATCTATCATATAGCTCATTAACTCAAATATAACCATAAACAATGCAACCATTCATACACATGGCACATATATACCGTGGTTCACCCCCTCCTAGGTTACATCCACAAAGATTTTTTGCTTTGGCTCTTTATTCATATTCATGCAAAATCCAGTGCTGCACATTGTACAATTCTTCTGCCAGTACATTCGATCTCCACAGATCGTGACATTCCTCACAGAACTGAGAACATCTAACCAAACTCTCAACAAAAATATCTTATCCAACTAAGGGACATCTGAACTAACTAACTCAATAACAACCTTTTCATAGTCCTAATACATTCTACTTATACAACAAAATGGGGCAAAGCCCTTAAAAAAACCCTAACCCTAAGTGGATTAGGTTTGTCCACTTTCCAACTTCTCAATCTCGGCTGGTCCTCGATCCAACCGTTCTCCAAGTCAGTGCTTGTACACTTTCCAACTGCTCCGCAATAGTTTGTCCACTTTGTAACTGCTTTTCTCGGCGTTGTTTTTCCTCTTTTTCCGGCACACTCCCTATTTTCCTCTGTTTTCGGCACACTCCTTATTTTCTGGCGCTGCTTTGATTCTTTCCCAAAATTGGCTTGTGCCAATAGTCTAGGTTCCACTTAGAAATGGATTCACATTCTCCAGTGTTTGAAAACACACTAATTTATCCATGTGGAAATCCACTTTGATGTGCTAATATATGAAGATAATTATAATGTCATGTCAGTCACTTGAATATAAAGCAGAAATGTTTATAACAAATCAACTTAATTTGAAAGTATATCTAGAAAATATCTGAATTTTTATTTTCTAATCAAATTTCTATTAGATKCAACATTAAGTTAATCTATATATTAGTGACAAACAATAGCGTGGCATGCAAGGGTGACAATGAATGTAGATGCATCTTGTGAGGGTGAGGGTGAACAAATAAAATAGTTTGGAGAATTCAAAATGAAATTTAAACGRAATTTCATCAAGTTCGATTAGGTTCACTTTTAAAAGTGTAGTAGTGAATCTGCAAATGTAAAATTTGTATAAGGAATTAGCAGACTATTCTACAAAATGAGAATCTACAAATTAGAAGACTATTCCATAAAATGAGCATCTACAAATGTGTAAAATTACAACCAAAAGGATATGCCTTGGAATAATCATGTTCTTCTTGTTATCCTTTGCCACATTTCCATCCAATTCAAGAACTTGCACAAAAAATCAACACCAAAAAATTAAAATGAGATCCTGTGATTGCGATTGGAACTCTAGGGCACAAACCCTAACACTTGAATTTTAGAGGAACATATATTGCACAAGAAAGTTGAAGAGTATAACAAAACCAATGAATATGACTGGGATTTTGGTGACAGTTTGATTTATCATGTCATAACGATGGCTCTTTCCTCATTAATTCCTCGACACAGATACATATACCAATTTCTAGGGACAACAAATGACCAGTTACGTAAAGCGAGGCACCAAACTGCTTGTTCACGTCTCATGCATTCATGAAGATTCAAGAGTATGTTTGCGATCTCCTTAGCAGGTAAGATGGGAAAGGACTATTGGGTGGGAAAGAGCACAATCCATGGATGCACCGTGTTAGGTAACTTATAATAGTGACTTCTATGTTTAAGATGTTATGAATATAAGGTAAGTTGTTATAGTTTTCAAAAAGCTTTGCTTGCCTCCTCTTGCAAGTATTCCATCAAACACATAGTTGAGATTATCTATCCTTTAAAGCTTGCCTCCTCTTGTAAGTATTCCATCAAACACATAGTTGGGATTATCTATCCTTTAACACTCTACCACTTTGATCTCAATGTTGTCAAGCAATTTGGATTCTCAAAACTTAAACTACTGACCAAAATTTTCAAAATGCAACACCCTTGGGCAATCATAAGACTACCATCATTGCAAAGAAACCAACTAAAATCCACTTCCTTGTAATGACATAAACTCACTTATGGAGATAATCTTATCCTTCCATTTTCCTTTCAATCATTCCTCTTTTTTAAATAAAATTTGAAATGTGTTACATACTACACATAACGGTTAAAAGCCGGATCTTCCAAATTACAAAGAGAGAATGAATATAAACATTTTGGCATTAATGCTCTACATCAAAGTAAGACAAAGCCCCATATAAAATATGATCACCCATTAAAATGGGCATTGGTACTCTACATCAAAGTAGAACAAAATCCCATCCAAAATCTTATCACGCACTGCAATGAAAGTTAGTAGAGGCACTTTTTAATTAGATCCCACACTATTTTGTGGATTTGAAGTGAAGACTTATTCTTCAAGGTAAAAAAAAGTTACTATTTATCAACTTCTTAAAAATTGTTACTATTTATCAATACAAGTTTTATTAAGTTAAACAACAATTATTTATCAATAAAAAGTTTTGCTAACTAAAATTTATTTCTATATAGCTATTTTTGATAATAAACACAAGAATAATGGTTAATGATACTTAAAACCAACAACATATAATTTGATTTAAATGGAAAATTAAAGCAACATCTAAGAATATAATAATTGATTTTAAGAAGCCTCAGGTGGGATGACACGTAGCCTTGGAGAGGCCACATAGCCACCTCACAGAACATGCCATAAATATGGTCGGCCGCCACCCCAATGCCTATTCTTGGATGGAGGATGGCCATAAATGATCGCAGAGGGAGGGAGGACAACTCCCCCGCACAAGATTAATGGCGACCTCGATGATTAATTTCAGGAGGGTGACGTTGGGTACGGGGGGTAGCAGAGTGGTCATATATGCCCCTTGGTTAACTATCCAGCTCGGCCATGGCATTCACCACTTCGCCTCAATGCTCTGTAGCCTTTCTTTGTTCGGGAATTTGGTTTTTGTCCAGTCAGTTCTCTCTGGCCTCATACGCAGATTGCTTCGACCTCCAGGCTCCACCATGCCGAGAGAGAGAAAGAGGAAAACCCATGTGAGGTCCTGCCTGGTATAGTCGCACGAAAAAAAAAAAAGACACCTGCACAATTTGGAGAGGTCTTGATCTAGGTGGATGTCGATGGCCACCCACCTTTTCCAACTGGCTCAAAACAATTTTCTGGCAATTTTGGTAATTTACTATTTTTAGCAGTTTTTAACTTCCAGGGCCATTTTGAGGCTCTAAACGATGTTTCTGGGAAAATGGGGAGCAATATGAAGGTTCTTTTGATATTGCCTCCAAAATGAATCTCCTCGGCAATACCTTTCCAATGGGCTATCATACGCCAAAAACGAAGATCATATGCAAAAGTTACGACCCCAGGAAGTTGATGTACTAACTTACCCAAACGGGGCCCATATGACTTTTGGCGCTTCAACTCCTAGGGTTAGGTTTTTGGATGTATAGGGTTTTTGGCATTCCTATTATTGTAAAAAGGCCTTCAGAGCCTCATTGTAATCATCTTCTTGCAAATGCGAGTAGCCGTCACATCTCTTCTCAGAGATAAGTTGCCACCATTCTAGCGAGTCTTTCACTCTATATTTTTACAGTCTCTGTACATTTCTTTCATTAACAGAAATCGTGTATTACTGTATATATGTGTTTATGGTTTCATCTTTGATACATTTATGTTATATTATTGAATATCTGCGATATCTCTATGCATTTCTTTATTATATCTCCGCTCTCATTTCGTGCCGAAAATAATCCAGATCAGTGGTATTAGAGCAGGCCGCTCTTGATCTTTTTTTTTTTCAGTGCATGTCCCTGACGAGGTCTAAGTATAACAAGTTGAGTCTCGAGCTTGTCTCTCTTAAATACAATCGATCTTGCACACCCAAGAAATCCTCCATGGCGGAAGAAAAGAAAAATGACGGAGCAAACGATCCTATAAATCTGTTGCTTGAGCAAGCTCTCACGCGACAGAGGGAGGAAATGATGGAGAAATTTTCCCACATCCTTCAATGCCTGCCAATAGCAAAAGGCACATCTTCATCAAACAACCACTTTGGAAGCACCTCTCGTTTCAAGGTACATGTTAATTTTGATATTCCCATATTTGAAGGTCAGATAGATGTGGATGCCCTAAACAAATGGTTAAATATGCTAGACGGTTATTTCTGTGTTCACCATTTTTCCAACAAGGAAAAGATCACCTTCACACTCCTTAAAGCTCTCTCCCATGTCAAACATTGGTGGGAAACTTGCTAGGATCAAAGTTCCACAAAGAAGTTTGGAATATATGGGGCCGAGCCCACTTGGGATTTTTTTGTGGATGCAGTAAAGGAATAGTATTACCCTATTTGCAACTATGAGGACCAATACATGAGATGGACCACACTAAGAGAGGGGCCAAGAAGTTCCAGATTTCACCAATACCTTCCATACCTTGCGCACCAAGTTGGGTATCAAAGACTCCGAACAACATTTGGTTCTGAAATACCGTGGGGCTCTACACATATACATCCAAACTGAAATGGATTTTCTGGACATCTCATCACTCGGTGTTGCTTTTTGATATGTTGTTAAAATCAAGTAGAAATTTAAGCACCAGAACAAACGTGAGTTCGTGTCTGTAAATATGCAACAACCCTAAGTATGACAAAGATGACCCTAACAAACAGTCTCCTGAAAACCAGTCTAAGTCACAAGAAAAGAAGGGTCACGGGAAGACAAAGAAGGAGACCGAAAAATGGTACGATTTCCACAAAAGCCCTTGGCACAATACTGATGAATGTCAATCAAAACAATCATTGGTGGCCAAGATCAAAGACAAGGAGCCGAACCCTGATTCAGAATCTGATTATGAAAATATTGGTAAAAGACAAATCATCGACGCAGACCCCACTTCTATTGTCACGACCGCAACAATTCAACCAGAAGAACCAACAGATCCAAAAGAGGGGGAGTGCCTTTTTCATTCAAAAATGTGGGTGAAGGGGACCCCATTGCATTTTATTGTTGATAGCGGAAGCCAGAATAAGCTCATCTCAACAGAGGTCGTCAAACAGTTGGGATTGTCAACAACACCACATCCGCAGCTATACAACATCGAGTGGCTTCGCCAAGGATGATATCTTCATGTCAGCCAACAATGTCAATTATCATACATCATCTAGCCCTTCAAGGATGAGGTATTATGTGATGTTTCCCCACTGGATGTCTGTGATGTTCTCTAGGGCCAACCATATATGTGGAGACGCCATGTTGTTTATGAGTCTCGACCCCGCAGTGTCATTGTTTCTCTAGGGGGTCATCTCTACAGAATACCAGAGGTATTTCCGACTATTGTTCCACCTAAACAGTGCCGCAAGTTAGTATCTCATACTGCAAAATTCAGCTTCTTCACAATCTGTTCAAAAGGTGAACATAAGGATACTGCAAACACTACAACCTCGACCGAAGCACCTTCTATCCAACAGAAGCATGTTGACAAGATTGCAACAAAGTGTAAATATTCTTTCTGCACATAGGAATATCATGTAACTAGACTGGTTAAAAAGGTCCAACCATTCTAGCCACATGTTCGTGACAACCTTCAACAAGCTAAGCAACGTAACTTCTCCAACAAGGCAAGCAACTCATCAAGATGCAGATTCAACAAATGCTTTTTCCTCTCCCCCTAGAACTCAACACAATGGAGACCAATGCTTCCTAAGGAGAGAGGATTGATCCAGGTGGATATCAGTGGCCACGCACCTTTTACAATTGGCTCAAAACAATTTTCTGGCAATTTTGGTAATTTACTATTTTTAGCAGTTTTTAACTTTCGGGGCCATTTTGAGGCCCTAAATGACATTTATGGGAAAATGGGGAGAAACATGGAAGTTCCTTATATTTTCCCTCCTAAATTAATCTCCCTGAATATACCTTTCCAACGGGCTATCATACGCCTAAAATGAAGATCGTATGCAAAAGTTACGACCCCGAGAAGTTGATGTACTCACTTACCCAAATGGGGCCCACATGACTTTTGGCACTTCATATCCTAGGGTTAGATTTTTGGATGTCTAGGGTTTTTGGCATTCCTGTTTGTTAGTAACAATTGTGGTATCGAGATTTTAAAGGGTAAGAGGTCCGAGACCTTTCGAGTCTCGAAAGACCGATGGGATCCTAGCCGTTGATCTTGGCAGGACACGCGTCAGACATCAGAAGGAGAGTCGGGATC
The DNA here is from genome assembly GCA_032191745.1 of Picea mariana. Classification (NCBI taxonomy): domain Eukaryota; kingdom Viridiplantae; phylum Streptophyta; class Pinopsida; order Pinales; family Pinaceae; genus Picea; species Picea mariana. The sequence continues at coordinate 197,326 of JASDQU010101327.1, read as the reverse complement.
TCAGTCCATCGGAGGATCGGAGTTTCTGGAGGCAGGGAAATCTTACATGAGTGAATCACGGTACGTGATTTCCCTACCGAATCAGAGCCGTCCGTCAGTAGAGGCATGTGGTGAGAGATCTTGCAGAGTCGGGGATTGGGGAGTTGAAAGTCCCATGCACATGACAGCGGGAATCGCGATATCCCGATACCCGATTTCCCGATGTTGGGAGCAGCTTTAAATAGTGGAAAACATGTGGCAGGATTTGCACCAAGGAGTGGACCGTCGACAGGTCAACGGCCATGAGCCATCGGGTTTTGGGGAATCACAAGTTTCGTGGACACAAACATCGTGCCGCCAAGAACACCGAAAACCCGATGGAAAGTTGGACCGCGGTCACACAGGGACAGGTCATATGGACTATGGTCTAGCCGGTAGGGGCTATCTCCTAGGAAGAGGAGCTCATCGCACATCGGGATATCGGGGATCCCGGAGGCAAGGAACTCGCGCACTTCAAACTCGCGAATCCTGAATCCTCGAAAGCCCGAAACCTCATCACACGCTTCTTTGCTGCCACGTCCATCCCCGTGTCATGCCAACTCATATTCTCTTCCCGGCCCCTATGTCTTGTCCACCCAGCTCGTACACTTCAAAGCTCATGAATCTTGCCACGTACGCTTTCCCTCTACCCATCCATCCACATGGCCTCTCCTCATTCCATATCTGCATCGAGCGTGTCCAACTACCCCTGCCTCGTCACCGTCCGTTTGCCACTTCGTGTCAATTCTCCTAGTTATCATGAAGGCCTCCATGTCCTATTGATACAGAGTTGACCAGGTTCTTTCCCAATCTCAGTGAAGCAGTTATTGCAGTGGTTGATGGTGGTTGAACATCGTTTCCTCCATAAATGGAAAGTCCGAAATTGACTGTAAGCTTGTCAATTCTTTCACAGGTCCTTTGGAGCGCGATTGCGTCTGATTGAAGTTCACGACTGTCCAGAGACTGTATGTGCAGTAAACATGCAGACGTAATGTATTTAATGCAATGTCTCGAGTTGACTGCTGGGGCTTTGTTCCAAGTATATGTAGGCATTTTTGCCACTTTTGTAGGGATCGATGGTTGAGCAGAGCTCCCGGGTTGTAAAGTTTTAATGAAGCATTGTTGTTCTGGATATATATGAACTTTGGAGACTTCTTGCCTTATGAATGCCAGTTTCTTTCATGTATTTGTTTACACTGTGTTAGAGCAGCTCGGAATTGGAGGATCCAGTCGAGCTGTAGCTATTATAGGATGATGTTGTAATGGATCACTGTAATAGTTACGGAGCCTCTAGTCAGTTCCTGTGATTTCTTTGACACTAAATGACTTGGAATTGGAGGATCTAGTCAAGTCCTTTATTCAGTTTCTCGAAGCCCTGAAACCAGAAGGATCCTGCTTTCAAAGTTTTCCCCCTACAAACCGCCGCAAGCTTGTTGCCCAAAGCTGTTTGTTCATCTTCTCCTAAGTCTTCCACCTGCTCATCTTTTAATCAACCCTCTGGCTGAAGTTAGGATTCCAGACCTCCTCTGTTCTTTATGTACCAGACTCAGTCCCTGAGTTAGAGTAATACCTCCTAGAGCCATTATCTCCATCTGATCACCCTTTATAAACAAATCGTGACATAAGATTAATGGGCGTTGGGCTCTGCTCCTGCAAGCAATCCAGGAGTGACTTCTGACGCTAACATTTCTGGCGCTGTTGCCGAGGATGAAATTGAATATTTTCCCTGGGTAGAACGAAATTGAGCCTCTGAATCCGAAGGTGCATTGGATTATCGGAGCCTTTCAAGATTGCTAAGCTACACTTGGCAACTCCATTATAACGACTCCGTTGGGAAGAACCTGCTCTGCTAATTGTGGCTTTCAGAGGCAAGCATACGCGGTCTCATCCACAACTGCCTCTAGCTACGCCCGAAACAGATCCAGAGGCGGTGCTCAGAAAGAGAAAGGCCTCTGAAGAAGAAGCGTCCATCACCGAGCCAAGTAATCCACCATATCCTTCTATTGGAGCTCCTTTTTCTCCTCCTCAGTTATTTGACAGGCCTGTCTCTGTAGTTCCCCATTTCTTAAATTTTGGGAGTGTTCCTGTTGATTTTTCCTCTCCTAGTCTGGGACCAGAAGGACAAGACTTTGCCACTCCCCTCTCCTTTGAAGCTGTACCTTGGCGTAGACCCATGACCTCAAAATATTTCCCCACTTCTGCACAGGGAGGAGAACTTGCCGACTGGAGCTCGGTAGCTTGTTCCTTGAATCACCTCTTGTTTCCCACCCCACTCCGAAATTTACTCCCGCTAGCCCCTTCGCAAACTCCTTCTCCTCCCAGCTCTCCTCCACCTAACATTCCTATGGCCAGTGCTAATTCCCCCTTCGAATAGAATGGATGCCATAGTCGCCGCCAGATATGCTCCCTTAATCCTACCCCATCCTGTGAATCCTCTTCCTGTTGGGGATTACTTGAAATACATGCCCAAGTTCACTGGGGAAGGAGACATAACTGCTGAAGAGCACCTGGCTGCTTTTTACAGTTAGGCAGACAACCTCAATATTGAAAATGAAGATGTCTGGATGAGAGTTTTCGTCCAGAGCCTGGATGGTGAGGTACGGAAGTGGTTTAGAGGATTGTCTCTAGGGTCCATTGCTGGGATTGAAGCTCTAGATAGCGCTTTCCTGAGACAGTGGGGAGATAGGAAGGATTTTATGTATTACATGACAGAGTTTGGGTCTTTGAAGAAATTGGAAGGAGAGTCTGTCTCCGACTTCTCCAAAAGATTCAATAAAATGTATAATAAGATTCCTGCAGAGATAAAGCCCTCAGAAGCCTCCGCCCAAATTTCCTATGCTGGCGCATTTGACCCTGATTTCTGCCTATTGTTGAGAGAAAGAAGAGCCACTTCCTTAGCCCAAATGCAAGATGCGGCCATAGAAGTGGAATCCAACATATTAGCAGCTGAAAGAATGAGAAACAAGGCCGACGCAGATAGGAGAAAAGGGAGGACAGAAGCCTCGACTTCTGGATCATTGGTGCCTCACCCTCAGGTCGACGAATTGACTAAGATGGTGAAGTCTTTGTCTGTAGAAATGGAGAGGATGAGGGTGGAAGGGAGGCAAGCATATAAAGGCCCTCAGATCACTGAAAATAGAGGAGGATTCAGGAAGCCAAATAATTTTGCTCCCCCGAATATGCAAAGAGAGAAGGGAAGAGACAGAGAAGACCAGAAAATTCAGGCCCCTTTTCAAAACAATTTCATGGCCGAGGGGGAAGAAAGAGAAGCAGACGAGCTTGATCCTGAGATCCATTGCTTTGGAGACACCCCTCCTTTTCCTCATCTCACCCAATCTGCATACGAGGAGTCTCTCATGGACAGTCAGCTAAATGAGCTAAGCAAGGGAGACAAAGCTAGTGGCAGCCGAGGCAGGTACAACCTGAGGTCTGATAAAAAGATAGCAGTGCCTGATATCCCTGAGCAGTCCATTAGAGAAGAGAGACCTGCTAATGAAGAAGCAAATGGTCACAGAGGTAAGAAAGCTCAACCCCCCTCTCCCATTGCCCATGATCATGTTCCTGAAATAAAAGAAATTCCAAAGCCTACACCTTCTTTTAATTTTGAGCATGAGATTCAAAAGATTAGAATCCCTATGCCCCTCACTGAGCTGATTAAACATGACAAGTTTAAAAAATGCTTCTCTGAGCTTTTACAGTCTGAAACCTCATGCCTCCCCTCAGACTCCATAAACCTCCAAGACGAAAAGCCAACAGTTGTCCTAGGTCCCATGGTGGAAGATAGAGATGACTCATCCCCTCCCTTCTACACCTCCTTGAAAATACATGACAAAGTGCTGCACAACTACTTGATGGATTCAGGGGCCTCTCACAACCTCATGCCCAAAACTGTCATGGAATAAAGACCTGGTTGTAACCTTGTTTCAATTGCCTATGAAAAGTGTGGTCATGGATATCGTAGTAGCTAATGTCCCCCCCAAGTTCGATATGTTGTTATCAAGATCTTGGATAAAAAGACTGGGGGGAACCTTGCAGATGGACCTCACATATGCTACTATCCTAGTGTTCAGAGGAGAACATAGAAGGCTATATAGGGAAGCCCAGTTGGCCTATATAATCAGTGATGAATCTAACCCCACCAATCATCCCATATTTGCCTTGGACACTGATTTAGGCTCCAGTTTACTGCAGCTCACCCACGCCCCAGAGCCGCCTTTGAGACTCAGAAAACAGCCTACTATTTCCCCTGAAGTTCCTCTCTCCATCACCCCAAGCTGGAAAATGTTTTTTGATGGAGCCTGTTCCCGAGAAGGCGCTGAAGCTGGAGTAGTTTTTGTGTTGCTTGCTCAGGAAACCATATCTCTGTCATACAAATTAGAATTTGAAGCTACCAACAATGTGGCAGAGTATGAGGCTCTTGTTCTGGGACTAAGAGCTGCGAGGAAAATGGGAATTCAGGAAGTAGCAGTGTTCGGTGATGCAGAGTTGGTGGTTCAGCAGGTCAAGAACGCTTATCAAGCTAAGAATCCTCGACTTAGGAGTTACAGGAATGAGGTCTGGGACCTTGTTGACAGTTTCTTCTCGGCATTTAATATTTCTTTCATCCCAAGAGAGGAGAACACCTTGGCATATTCCTTGGCTGCATCGGCTAGCAATTTCAAAATACCTCTGCCACCCAAATTCAGATATGATGTAGAAGTAAAATACAGACCCTCCATGCCTGACAACGTCAAGCATTGGAAGGTATTCGAGGACGACCTTGAGATCAAGAGGTTCTTGGAGACTGTTGAGGAATTTTCAGAAATGCACATAGACCAAGATGCCATCTCAGAGGAAGAGCCTGATGGGGGTAATCTTCTGAATAAGATTGTAGGGCGTGACATTGTACAGCTGCCCAGCAACCATATTCCCGGGGGACTCGTTCCTTTGGAAAGGATTTTTGATAGTAACGATGTGTTGATAAAAGGAAAGGTCTCAGAGGAGGACGCTGATACTATTCAGTGCAACATTGGAACCGAGAGTGAGCCCAAGTATGTCAAATTGTCAAAAGGTCTGACAGAGGAACATAGGTCCGAATACAGTGCACTTTTAAGGAAATTCAATGATGTGTTTGCCTAGACCTACGAGGACCTCAAAACCTACGACACCTCAGTCATAGAGCATAAAATTCCATTAAAAGAGGAGGCAAATACATTCAGGCAGAAGCTGAGACAGATCAATCCCATGTTGTTGCCTATCATGGAGAGAGAAGTGAAGAAGCTGCTTCAAGCTCAGATCATTGTACCACTGAGATATTAAGAGTGGGTGGCTAACTTGGTGCCATTAAGGAAAAATAATGGAGAGATCCGACTCTGTGTAGACTTCATAAATTTGAACCGGAGCTCATGGAAGGATAAATACCCCTTTCCAAATATGGAACACATACTACAGAGGGTAACAGGAGCTTCCAGGATGTCCATGATTGATGGTTTCTCTGGCTACAATCAGGTCTCTGTTCTGCTTGAAGACAGGGATAAGACAACATTCACCACTCCATGGGGTACATTCATGTATGCCAAGATGCCATTTGGACTTATGAATGCAGGGGCGACATTCCAGCGTGCCATGGACATAGTTTTCATTGGGGAAAAGGATAAATTCATGGTCGTCTATCTGGATGACATCACAGTATTTTCAAAATCTGATGAAGAACACCGTCACCACCTCAGGAAAGTTTTCTTGAAATGTAGAAAGTTTGGCATTTCATTAAACCCCAAAAAATCTCTATTCGCCATGAAGGAGGGAAAGTTACTAGGCCACATAGTATCAGCAGAAGGAGTCAGGATTGATCCTAGCAGAATTGAGGCAATACAAGCCTTATCAATCCCGAGGTCTAGAAAGGAGGTCCAATCTTTCCTCGGTAAAATTAATTTCCTAAGGAGGTTTGTGCCTAACTTTGCTGAGGAGGTAAAACTTATAACAACTATGCTAAAGAAAGAGAATGAAGTAAGGTGGACCCCTCAATCGTGACATTCCTTTGAACAAATCAAGAAAGCCCTGACTGAAGCTCCTGTGCTTGTCAGTCCCGACTATTCGAAGGATTTCCTTATTTTCTCCTTTGCCTCACCTGACACAGTAGCTGCTGTTCTATTACAGACAAATGACAGTGGGTTAGAACAGCCTATTGCTTACTTCAGCTGAGCATTGAGAGATGCCGAAGTCAAATATGACACTATGGAGAAGCAAGCTTATGCTCTAGTGAAAGCTCTCAAAGCTTTTAGAACCTACATTCTGCAGTCAAGGATCATCGCCTATGTCCCCTCGACTGCTGTTAATGATATTATTACCCAGCCTGACATAGACGGGAGAAGGAGTAAATGGATAGCCAAAATCCTGGAGTTCGACCTGGAAATAAGGCCCACTAAGTTGATCAAAGGGCAAGGTTTAGCCAAGCTGCTGGCTGAAGCAAATTGCCAAGCTTTGAGGATAAGTTTCATCAATGAATGCTCAGATATTCAGCAGGATCGGCTATCTAACATAGATCATCAAAGGGAGCCCTAATTGGCTCAATGTCCTTGGTATAAGGATGTCATATACTTTTTGCAGGAGCTGCGACCTCCAGACGGCCTGCAAAGAAGCAAAGCAAGAGCTCTGAAGCTCAAAGCAGTCAAATACTACCTGATTGATCAAATATTATATTGGAAAGACCCCCTGGGGGTGCTTCTAAAATGCATAAGTGCACCAGAGGCCGAGAAGGTCGTAGTTGAATTTCACAGCGGCTTGTGTGGAGGGCACCATTTCTGGAGAGCCACAACCCACAAAATCCTCAGGGCTGGATACTACTGGCCTACCATGTTCGCTGATGTCTGCAAAAGGGTCAGAGACTGCATCAATTGTCAAAAATTTGCAGGAAAGCAGTAGCTCAGGTCTTTGCCGTTAAAACCGGTGGTGGTTTTAGGGCCTTTCCAACAGTGGGGCCTAGATTTTATTGGAGAAATTCACCCTCCCTCCAGTGGGCAGCATAGGTGGATCCTGACTGCTACAGATTTCTTTACCAAGTGGATTGAAGCTATTCCCACCAGGAGTGCTTCCCACAAGGTAATCATCGGATTCTTGGAGGACCTCATCACAAGGTTTGGCTGTCCAAATAAGATTCTCACCGATAATGCAGCCGCTTTCGGGTCTGAGCCATTGGCAAAGTTCTGTAAGCAGTTCGAGATTAAGCTGATTCACTCCACCCCATATTACCCACAGGGAAATGGTTTAGCAGAGTCCTCCAACAAAAGTTTAATAAGAATCATCAAAAGGCTGTTGGAAGACAACCAAAGGGCTTGGAACTCGAAGCTTAAATTCGCCCTATGGGCTGATCGGGTGACTACAAAGAGAGCTACAGGTCTGTCCCCTTTCCAGTTAGTCTACGGAGCCGAAGCCGTTTTCCCTTCTCAGCTAGCCATCCCTGTAGCGAAATTCCTCCAGGACCATCAGGAGGAGCCTGATGACACGATCAGAAGGATTCATCAGCTAGTAGAGGTCTAGTAGGCTAGGGAGCAGACTTTGGACAGGATCCAGGACCATCAATAGAAAATCAAGCAGGTTTTCGATAGGAAGGCCAAGAAGGAGCGGTTCTAGGTAGGAGACCTGGTACTAAAATGGGATGATCCTAAACAAGATAAGGGAAAACACAACAAGTTTGAAGCCCTGTGGATCGGGCCTTTCAGAATCTCCGAGGTTTTCTCAAACAACACATACAGATTGCGCGATTTGGGGGGTGAAGAAGTTTTCAGCGGCCCAGTAAATGGGCATTTCCTGAAAAAATGTTTTGTTTGAGTCTTAGATGACTCTTTGTTTGTAAATACTATCCTTTGTTTCTTAGCTTGTTTTCATTTTTATTTTTGAGGCCTAATAAAGACTCCATATCCCAATGGAAAGGCAACAGGAACTGTAGAAGGAGTTCTTAGAGCATCGCAGGGACGACTCTATCCCCCGTGGAGCCTAATGTTAATAACAATTGTGGTATCGGGATTTTAAAGGGTAAGAGGGCTGAGACCTTTCGAGTCTCGAAAGATCGATGGGATCCTAGCCATTGATCTTGGCAGGACACGCGTCAGACATCAGAAGGAGAGTCGGGATCTCAGTCCATCGGAGGATCGGAGTTTCTGGAGGTAGGGAACTCTTACATGAGTGAATCGCGATACGCGATTTCTCGACCAAATCAGAGCCGTCCGTCAGCAGAGGCACGTGGCGAGAGATCCTGTAGAGTCGGGGATCGGGGAGTTGAAAGTCCCATGCACATGACAGCGGGAATCATGATATCCCGATACCCGATTTTCCGATGTCGGGAGCAGCTTTCAATAGTGGAAAATAGGTGGCAGGATTTGCACCAAGGAGCGGACCGTCGACAGGTCAACGACCATGAGCCATCGGGTTTCGGTGAATCGCAAGTTTCGTGGACACAAACATCGTGCTGCCAAGAACGTCGAAAACCCGATGGAAAGTTGGACCGCGATCACACAGGGACAGGTCATATGGACTATGGTCTAGCCGATAGGGGCTAGCTCCCAAGAGGAGGAGCTCATCGCACATCGGGATATTGGGGATCCCGGAGGCAAGGAACTCGCGCACTTCAAACTCATGAATCCTGAATCCCCGAAAGCCCGAAACCTCATCACACGCTTCTTTGCTGCCACGTCCATCCCCGTGTCATGCCAACTCATATTCTCTTCCCGGCCCCTGTGTCTTGTCCACCTTGCTCGTACACTTCAAAGCTCATGAATCTTGCCACGTACGCTTTCCCTCTACCCATCCGTCCACATGGCCTCTCCTCATTCCATATCTGCATCGAGCGTGTCCAACTACCCCTGCCTCGTCACCGTCCGTTCACCACTTCTTGTCAAGTCTCCCAGTTATCATGAAGGCCTCCACGTCTTGTTGATACAAAGTCGACCGGGGTCTTTCCCAATCTTGGTGAAGCAGTTATTGCATCAGTTGATGGTGGTTGAACATCATTTCCTCCATTAATGGAAAGTCCGGAATTGACTGTAAGCTTGTCAATTCTTTCATAGGTCCTTTGGAGCGCGATTGCGTCTGATTGAAGTTCATGACTGTCCAGAGACTGTATGCACAGTAAACATGCAGACGTAATGTCTTTAATGCAATGTCTCGAGTTGACTGCTGGGGCTTTGTTCCAAGT
>JASDQU010101327.1:165619-188089 GCA_032191745.1 Picea mariana | reverse complement strand
TTAATGAAGCATTGTTGTTCTGGATATATATGAACTTTGGAGACTTCTTGCCTTATGAATGCCAGTTTCTTTCATGTCTTTGTTTACACTGTGTTAGAGCAGCTCGGAATTGGAGGATCCAGTCGAGCTGTAGCTATTATAGGATGATGTTGTAATGGATCACTGTAATAGTTACGGAGCCTCTAGTCAGTTCCTGTGATTTATTTGACACTGAATGACTTGGAATTGGAGGATCCAGTCAAGTCCTTTATTCAGCTTCTCGAAGCCCTGAAACCAGAAGGATCCTGCTTTCGGAGTTTTTCCCCTACAAACCGCCGTAAGCTTGTTGCCCAGAGCTGTTTGTTAATCTTCTCCTAAGTCTTCCATCTGCTCATCTTTTAATCAACCCACTGGCTGAAGTTAGGATTCCAGACCTCCTCTATTCTTTACGTACCAGACTCAGTCCTTGAGTTAGAGTAATACCTCCTAGAGCCATTATCTCCATCTGATCACCCTTTATAAACAAATGGTGACATAAGACTGATGGGCGTTGGGCTCTGCTCCTGCAAGCAATCCAGGAGTGACTTCTGACGCTAACACTGTTTATTGTAAAAAGGCCTTGAGAACCTCATTGTAATCATCTTCTTGCGAATGCGAGTAGTCATCACATCTCTTCTTAGAGATAAGCTGCCACCATTCTAGCGAGTCTTTCACTCTGTCTTTTTACAATCTCTGTACATTTATTTCATTAATAGAAATCATGTATTACTGTATATATGTGTCTATGGTTGCATCTCTAATACATTTCTTTTATATTATTGCATATCTGTGATATCTCTGTGCATTTCTTTATTATATCCCCGCTCTCATTTCGTGCTGAAAATAATATGGATCAGGGCTCTCCAGATGGTAGGTTCCATTGTCCTCATAGCCCCTCTAATGTTTAATTCTGCACAATTCTTTGAGCCTCACTGACACGGTGATGGAGATTTTTTCTTATCAACCTGGTTTGGTACTCTGTTCATTTTTTTGCCTATTTTTATTTTTCAAATTTTGTTAGTATGTCTAGTATGCCCAGACAAATTTGTCAGTACTACCAGCTGCCACCTACTCTGGTTTCCAACAAAATGGTAGGGCAAGTGGAGACTGCCCTTTTTGGTTGAAAGCACAATTGGCCGCCCCTTGTTTCGATTTCAATTAGTTTGGCAAAACATGTGGCATGTCGATGACATATATCAGTTTTGTATAGTGACAACACATTAATAAGGAAATACCCCCTTTTTTATTTACAAAAAAAATAATAATTGACTTTAATAAGTCAAAAGCTTTAATGCTAAATGATGAATTTAGTTATGTACTCTCAAGCTTTAATGCGACTAAATTAATATTAATTATGTAATTGTATTAATTAAATGTGTTATTAAAAAAATTCAGCATAATTTTCTTAATATAATACTATGTCGAAGACATAGTATACTGAGCGTAGGCCATGACTTTCTCTTAAAATGCATGTGTCGACAACATAATATAATTGGGGTGTGATGATATAGTTTTCTCATTCAATGTTGAGAATATTTAAAGCGAGTATTACTGAGCATAGGCCATGAATTTCTCTTAAAATGCATGCGTATGTCAGGTCTTGCTATGTAGCCTGGTCGCCATTCTTTCAAGAAACCCTCAACAACTCTTCTGACTTTGTCTCCACCCTCTCCCAACCAAGGAACTTCTTATAGGTGTATATATATTCATATCTCCTTCCCTGAGAAGGCACATACAATCTGTGACTGACCTTGGAATTCCAATTCATATTCCTATTCCTGCGTATCCATCCATCTATCCATCCTCCTCTCATAGTCTCAGTTTCAATATAAGTTAAGTTTAATTTTCAATGGCCATGGCTTCTAATTCCAATGAGATGGCACCTAAATTTGACCACCAGTACGATGATACTTTAGACCTTACGTGGGACGATCAATGGGATTACAACGAGGAACTTAACCTTGAGGGATCTTCCAGTTGTTACACATCCTCTTAATGGGGTTAATACTCTGCTTAGTAATGTATAATATGTAACCAACTTCTCTTTGTATCGAATGGCTCCCATTGGTTTGGTTTATGGATGGCCTTTCATAATGGCTTCCCTCAGTCTGGCTAGATTGCCCCTTTAGTGAATATATACCTCGGCTGCAAGATACTCCATAACAGCTGCCAGATACACATGAGCTCCTATGCCGACTCGCTGTTATCGGACTAATCGGTAGGTGCGGACACTAACAGATCTCCCTATATCCACCTGGATCTAGAACAAAACAGGACAGGACATGACTCTTTCCCTAAGTTTTGACCATTGAATTAGCTAGTAGGAAGGAACAAGTAACATACCTTAATATCGCTTCCTAGGGTCTCTGTTGCTCCCGCTTCACTCCGGTGCTCTCGTGAGGTCAAGATCAAGACAACACAATCCAACCAAAGTGAAGATAGCACAATATATTCAACTGTCAACTTATGTGTATGATCAAGGAATTACACAATAAAGTGAGAATAGCTTTATGGGAAAGGGACATGTCACTGTATCATATTAATTGAAAGTGAAGATTACAACCTGATCGCCTTGATGTTGCAAGATTCCTTTCGATGGCTCTTGAATCCAACACACACACTTGCTCAATCCTTGCATGAAGAAGATCAAATCCTAGAGTCTCCAAGCTGTTGTTCAAGCTAAGTTCTTCACACAATTCTTTCACCAATTCTCCAATGAATCTTGCTTAACCTTTTCCATGAGAATTCCTTCAATATATAGGAGAAAATGAGACAGTTACTTGGATAAGAATGATCCCACAATATCAGGGAATCCAGTACAAGGATAACCATTCGAATGCCAACCCATTCTTCTAGAATATTCCCTTCTAGAAACATCGAGAATTCATTTTTTTCCATGCTTTAGGAAGAGTTCCCACCCTGGCTATTTAACACAGTGTGAGAAGTTCACACCCTAGCTTAAAGCAGCCTGCGAGAATGGGTCATTCTCGCACCCAAATATATTAGCAGCCTGTGAACCTTCTTCAAAAATGAGTTTTTTGGGAAGAGATGGACGTAACTTTTCTCAGGAGAAAGTTCTTATGAAGAGCCTAAGTACACCATCATCAATACATCATCATGACGACCAAAATCATGGGTAACAAAATGCCCCCCAAAGTATGAGGTTGGAATCAATGACAACCGAAAGACTTTGTAAGCTGCATGTGTGTGTCGGAAACCAGGAGCACACCTAATCGGAAACCTGCGAACAACCAAGCATTTGCAGAATATCATATATATTAATTCTGAGGTAGGCATTCCCATACTCAGATCACAGACTGATGACATTATAGACATGGGTCATGGCCACCAATCATACACTGTGGATCCATGCTGTCAAAATATAACATAGCCACCAGGAATACACTGTGGATCCATGCCGTCAAAATATAGCATAGCCACCAGGAATACACTGTGGATTTATGCGAGAAATTTCAAATTAAGACGACATAGCTATGAGACATACACAATGGATCTATTTGTCGCAAATTATACATACTCCATCGCAACCTGGACAAAAGGATGATATCTAGGGTCTTCAATCTCATCGCCCAAAAGTACGAATCTAACCATGTGATTACATGTGTCGAAGTCGAACATGGCAGAAACCACTTGATTACCGGTCAATGATGAAACCGTTAACAAGTGCAAGGGAAATCACCATTGATGTCAATGAATCCCAAGGTACTCTAGTACAATCCATCGAATGTGAATGAGTGAGTTAAAGTTGAATAGTCAATGAAATCTTTCGATCAGGGGTCAATGATGTAAACCCACTGTCGAAAGCGAGGAAACCTGCCATTGAGGCATGCAAGCTCCAAGGTACCAAAGAATTTCTAAGTCCTGATTCTGGATAATGAGCTGAAGTTGATGGAACAAAACTCGTCACAAGAGGGCCTTGATGTATCCCCCATCAATGACACGAAATGAGTAACAGATTTTGAAGGTGAAACAGAGTATGATGTAAATTGAACTGGACACAGGGAAGGCCGACACGGAGAGAATGGACAACTACAGATGGCCGACTCAATAAAGGTTTCAGATGGACTTCTCTTGAACATATGAATGACACGACCAATGATTTGGCATCATTGACTCAAAGACGACACATGGAATGACCTTGTAGCAAATCAAACGAGAGACAAATGAATTTCCCAAACCGGCTTCAAATGATGAATAGGGGGTGTCATGTTCAAGAGTGACACTTACTGCCAATCAATATGAAGATGAAAACATATCCCTTTCCTGAATTTCCCCCACCATTTCTGGCGTGTACCTCTTTATTTTTACACAAGCTTGAGGAGGATAACATATGCTTGTTGATATAAGCTTATCCTTCGGATAAGTCCTTCGGAGTATGTTTAACGAACCCTAAGAAGGAGTGGTACAGTTCCATTACGGGTCTATCGATGTTTGTTTAATGAGTGCAAAGATAGAAAACTCGAAGGTTTTTCATGATTATAGAGTCTAGAAAAACACTTAAAAGAGAACTCTCTCAGTTCCTTTTTCGTAAAATAGTCTGGATGAGACCGAAAAAGAGATAAATTATCGCTCACCAAATGCTTACTTCAGATACTTTATCGAGCGTGAAAATAGCAAGGTTGCTCGGCTATATTTTCATGTTTAGAGAGTCTGAAAAGAGCTTAAAGAGGACTCCAAGGGGGTTCCTTTTTCGTATAACCTTGTTGAGCTCGAAAAAGTGATAAAATTATGCTTGATCGCGTTCTCATGTATTTTCGAGTGCAAGAACAGACAAAGACCACGCTCGAGGTTTTATATAAAAACCATAAAAAACAATCAAAACACGCGATGACAAAGAAAAAACATGTCTGTATCCCTGTTTAGGAACATCAAAGTCATTACGCTTGCAAAAGTTACACTCAAAAGGACATTAGGGATTAGGGTTTAATAGATAAATAATCATAAAAAACCAAATGACATAGTAAAAGTAAATAAAAAGGAGTAAAAACTTTTTTTACCATATTATTTTTACTTTTCCACTATTTGAGCTCAAAAAACCCCTCTTTTACCCTTGAAGTTCAGCGTCAGATTGCGGGAGTTACGAGCATCCATTCGTCAAGCCGTCAGCGACAGTGAGGTAGGCTCTTTATCCTCTACCCTTTCATGGTTTAATTTTTCATTTTCATTGGTTAAAAATTCATTTTTAAGTTGATTTTATGAGCCCTACTTGCGCTCAACCATTTTCGCAGGTAGGCTACATGGGACCTGCGAGAATGGGTGATTCTCGCAGGTGAGCCCACAACAGCTTGCGAGGTTCTTGCACTGTGCCCAAAGGGCACCTGTGAGAACCGCAAAGCACAAAAGTTTTTTAAATTTTACTCAATGAAAAAAGAACCAATTAATGAATAGAGTTGCTAATCTTCTCTTTGTGCTTCCTATGCAGGTAATTGGCCATCAAAATGGTTCTTGAATGGTGTGAAAGGGAGCACGAAGAAGACAATGCAATTGCCAGAAATCACCCACCTACTATTGCTGCTTTGAGAAACTGTGGCCTTCTGAAGTACTTTCGTATCCCGGGCATGAGGGCCCAAGTCAGGTTATTAGAGTACCTTGTGCGTATGTGGGATCCCGATCAGCAGGTATTTCATGTGGGGGTCCACACACTATCCTTAAATATTGAGGACATTTACTTTTTGACTGGACTGTCACGGCGTGGGCACTATGTGAGCCTGGTTGGTGGTAGAGGTGGTGGGTTGCCCATGAGTGAGTATTGTCGTTTACACTGTGTTCCCGAGGTAGAGAGAAAGAAAGGAAAAGTAGCTATTTGGGGGGTACAAGATTTGACCCTCCGTACTATCCTATTCACCATAGCTCGGATGGCTGGGAGTTCCGCTCCTCACATGGCGCTACAGAGTTACTTCCAGTATTCCATAGAGTGTACTGAACCTCAGGTTTTCAACTGGGTAGATGCTGTGCTTCGTAGTATAAAAAAGCAGTTGACCAAATGAAGACGAGGCGACCTGAAGCAATTCGGGTACGGATCTTTGTTAGTGTCCTTCTTCCTTGAGAGGGTTCCATTACTGAGGCTGCAGGTTGAGTGGAATTTACTGGCTCCCAGAGATCCAAGGATGCTGAGATGGTGTCGGCTCATGGCCCGACACGTAGCTGGACCGATCATCAAGTATGATGATACTTTATTTGACTGGCTTCAACCACAGATGTTGATGGTTGATGACTATGCTTATGCCGGGTTGGATTTCTGAGGAGATCTGAACTTAGTACTACTAGAGGATGCTCAGTGGGGGGAAATTGGTAAGAAGTACACACATTTTTTCTTTTTAAATGTTTTTGTGAATTTTTATCATATTCAAATGTTTTTTATATGTTCATCCAAAGACTAAATACAAAATTCATTTTTGATGACACAGATGTTGGACCTTATCGACCTTCTGGTACTTCTCCCATTCAACGACGAGGAGAGGTAGTGGCAGCACCACAATATGCCGAGGATTATCAAGTAGTGGAACAAAATCTAGAGGGCCTGATCGCAGATATTCCAGACATGCGTCTTGAAGAGGTTCCACGACGCGATCATCGTCATACAGTAGGAGTGTCAGGGTCCATGAGTCGACTACTCCATAGAGTTTCCCAGGTAGTTGTGTGTTACCATGAACATCATCCATGACGTCACTTTGTAGAAGCTATGAGCTTCAGATTTTGACATTTTGGTCTTCGGACAAAATTTTTGTAAAAACTCTTTTGATCGTTATATATACAGACAGCTTCTACCGGTTTATCATGTGTTGTGTGAATATTGATGTGATTGATTTATAAATGATTCAAATGTCTATCTAATACATAATTAGCCAATGCATCTGTTAATGTATTTAGACATCTAGGAATATGTTGATATTCAATGTAATCAAAATAACGTTCCAGGAGGCGAATTCGCAAATACACCCATAAAAAAGTAGGACTTTGAATAGTATAGACATTACTTAACTGTAATACTACAAGGTGCGAATCAAGTCGCACAACCAAATGACGAATTCTGAGTGAGATAGCATCAACCAATAATTCAATAACGACACTATACTCTGCAATGTTGTTGGTCGCACGACCGAGGCATACACCTCGTAAGGAGACAAGTTCATTTGTAGGGGCGTAAATTGCCCATGCAGTGGAAGCAAGGTTCTGAGTACTATGGCTAGCACCATCAACGAAGCCAATATAGGGTAGCGAAGACTCTGACATTTGGAAATCAAACACAACGTCACATAAGGGTAGAGACTAGATAATGACAAAAGAAAGCTATAGTAACACACAAGAAGTATGATACAATAAAAATACAAGTACTTGTGAACATATGATTTTATGCATAGTACTTCTTCAAGTACAACCCATTCCTGGGTTCACTCAAAGGGATACCATCGTAATCTACTAACTCATAAGCTCATTTTTCCAAAACTCGTTGAACGATATAAGGACCTTGCCACATGGCTTCGAATTTTCCAGCCCCTAGCATATCTCGATCTTGATCATAGAGAAGAACAAGATCACATTTGGAGAAAACATGAGGCTTGACATGTTTGTCATATTGGGCCTTGACACGCTTTTTCTGAGCTTCTATGACTAGGTTAGCGTCGCGTCGAGTTTCGTCTAATCACATAAGATACAATAGACGTTCTTCCTCAGTAGAAGTGTTGGGTAGGAGTTCAAAAGATAGTTTTAAAGAGGGTATCTCGCATTCAATAGGGAGAATGGATTCCACACCATAGACTAACCAAAAATGTGTAAACCCAGTAGAAGACTTGACGGATGTCCGGTATACCCACAATGTCGAAAACAACATTGTGTGCCAACTTGTTTTATGAATCCCTATCATTTGTCGAAGCATAGTTATGAGAACTTTGTTAATCACTTCAAGTTGTCTGTTGGCTTGTGGATAATAGGGCATTGAGTTATCATGGAAAAGACCCAACTTCTCAGTAAGTTCGGACATCATAAAATTTCTAAAGTGGCTACTGTGATCAGTGACGATAGCTTGGGGAACACCAAAACGAGCTATAACGTGATTAAAAATGAATAAGGATGTGGTCTTTCTAGTGCTGTCAAATGTCGGCATTGCCTCGGCCCATTTTGTAAAGTAATCAACGGCTACAATGATGTAACCATGCCCC
Organism: Picea mariana; assembly: GCA_032191745.1. Classification (NCBI taxonomy): domain Eukaryota; kingdom Viridiplantae; phylum Streptophyta; class Pinopsida; order Pinales; family Pinaceae; genus Picea; species Picea mariana. The sequence continues at coordinate 179,891 of JASDQU010101327.1, read as the reverse complement.
TCGGCCGAGTGAGGGTGACATTTTATGAAATCGATGCCCCATTTCGCAAAGGGACCAATTGAGACCATAGGGTGAAGAGGAGTGGGATGTGATCGTATCTTCTGATTATAGGTCTGGAAAGCATGGCATTTATGAACGAAGATTATGCAGTCATTAAACAAAGAAGGGAAAAAATACCCTATGCGTAAGATCTTCTGCGCAGTAGCATACCTAGACATATGAACACCACATGCTCCAGAATGGCAGTCATTCAGAGCTTTCTCGGCTTCGTCAAATGTTAGGCAACGTTGAAAAACAGAGTCAATCCCCCAACGATAAAGAGTATCCCCGAGGATAGCGTATGCGACATCGGTCAGTACTAGAAAAAGTTGGCCGGAAAGTCTGGGTTTGGAGATATATAATGATATCCCCATACTAAAGATCATCAGTGCTAATAAGGAAAAGAGATTCATCGGGTAATGAATCGGCTACTACATTTTCCGTTGCAGAATGGGGAAAGTCACATATCAACTCAAAAAAAACTAAGGACTTCTTGGACTTGGTGCATTCGAAATCCAAATCAAACTCATGGAGTATCACAATCCATTTGGAGTATTTCCCCCCTAGAAATTGACATGTAAGAATGTGTTGCATAGGGTTGCAATGAGAAATCACTGTAGTATTGCGTGAGAGGATATAGTGCCGGAAGCATTGGACGGATTGGACGATAGCCAAGGCCAGTTTCTCGACATGTAAATACTTGATTTCAGTAGGCGTGAGACTTCGAATCAAGTAGTAGATAACATGTTCGTCGTTAGCATCATCCTCTTGGATGAGGACCATACCAATAGTGTACTCCGAGGAAGCAAGATAAAGGGAATAATCATGACTGTAATCGGGGGGAAAGAGAAGCAGAGCACGTTTTAGGGACAATTTCAAAGATTCAAAAGCATTGTTGGCAATGGTATCCCAGACGAACTTTGAATCCTTCTTTAATAGCCGCGCAAATCCACGAGTTATCTCGGCGTAATTTGGGATAAAATGACAAAGAAAGTTTGCTTTCCCTTGCAAAATTTGCAACTGGCGAAGTGTAGAAGGAGGAGGGAGATTAAGGATTGCCTCAACCTTTAAAGGATCCATCCAGATCCCTTGACGTGAAACGATAAAACCTAGAAGACGACCGGATTCCACACAGAAAACACACTTATGAGGATTCAAACGTATACGGTAGAATCAACAACGAACAAAAATGGCTCGGAGGTGGGTTGGGTGATCGACTCTGTGCATTGAATGAGAGGGTAAATCATCCAAATAGGGTTGAACGATGTGCTTGATATCATGAAAAGAATAAGACATAGAGCATTGAAAAGTTGCGCCAGCGTTCTTGAGACCGAAAGGAAGTTTCCGATAGGCAAAAGTACCCCAAGGACAAATAAAAGCAGTCTTATGTTGATCCTCAGGAACAATATTGATTTGATTATATCCGAAGAAACCATCCATGAGAGAGAAGATTTCACTTCCGGCACAGTCATCGACAATCTGATCGATGAAAGGGGTAGGAAAGTTGTCTTTTGGACAATCTTCGTTGATATCCCTATAATCAACGCATACACGAATGGTGCCTTGTTTCTTATCAATCAGGACAAGATTGAAAACCCAGTCTGTGAGAGCCACTGGATAAATAAAGTCGGCTTTCAGAAGTTTCTTGACTTCGAGCTTTATAGTAGCCTCTTTACGTGGGTGAACTGGATGAAGGCGTTGCCGGATGGGTTTAGCGTCGAGGTATGTCTTGATCTCATGTATCAAAATCTCAGGGTCGATACCCGACATTTCTTCGTAGCTCCAGGCGAAGATGTCACGAAACTCTTTGAAAAGGGATGTATAGGTGACTATTTCATCAAGGGAACACGAAGCTCCAATATGGACATTTTCGACGATTCCAGGTTTGACGGATATGTCAAGGGGAATAGTGGGCGAGATATTGCTTAAGTTCCCTTCGGAAAACACATCGTGTGCAGACTCAGGAATGGTCGAGATGATGACAACGGTCGACGGGGTCGAAATCCATTGGTAGTTCTCAAGGGTATGTTTCTCTAGAAAGAGGATGGAACGATGATGCCCATCATCCCAAGGGGTGTCCTCCATGATAGACATGATCATCTCATCTGTGGGAAAAATGACACGCAAAGGATCAGGAGACAAATCACCAAGAGAGGGGGTAGAAGGTGTTGTGTTGCCGATTGAATGGCTTGATAGGTGGATTCAACTGAACTTAACGATGTTTCGTCGCCGAAACGAAGATGATCTCTAGGGTCAGGTACTATCCAGGGGTCGTGAGATGCAGGAAGTTCATGAGGCAAGGTGGAGATCATGTTGATGGAAGCAAATGACGAGCGTGGAACATCAGGCGGTGGAATGGGGAAAGTACCCATTAACGAAGAGTCCTTGAGAAGGCCTACATCGACGTTCTCATAACTCGGTGGGGTTTTAGCAATAAACAATACGTTGCCAGTACGGGTATCGGAATTGAAGAAGGCTAGTTGATCGACGGTGACAACCTTACCTTGATGTGGGAAACGTTCCACATGAAAAAGGGTCGACACAACTGTGCACATGGAATTGATCCAGCTGCGGCCAAGCAGAAGATTATAATCAAGCAGAGTGTCAAAGACTTCCACTTCGACTTGGACTGTTTTTCCTTCTAACGTGATGGGCAACGAAGGAAGAACACCGTAGGGCTTAAAACTGGAGCCATTGAAGGCTTTAAGAGTGTTCTAGGATTCATTCAAAGAAGGAGAGCCAATGGCTTTCCAACAAGCAAGAGACATGACACACGTCGAGGCACCCTCGTTGATAATGGTTCGACAAATGTTTTTGTCAGAGACAATCACTTGAATCTGGAACGCGAGTTGAGGGGGTAACCTTGGAATGTGATCTTCCAAGTCAAAGATTATTAAATTCGTATACATCGGGTCAATTCCACCGATAGCTTTCAACAATGCCTTCCATTGTGCGGGACAAGTTTTAAGGAATTCAAGGGCTGACATCGCAGAAGGTGCTTGAGCCAGATCTTCAACAATGCTGTAGTTCTGGGCCGCATGAGCATGAGGATTGAAAACCGATTTCCGAATGATGCCCTTTGGGGGGGGTCGCAAAACTGTGTCGAGGCTCAGTTGTTCGAGATGAAGAGGACCATTGGTAGGTGGAGTCACAGGAGAGGGTTGTACCAAGGAAGGGGGTAAATCATCAACCTTCTCCTTAGAGGGAGAATAATCTTTGGCTCGAGTAGTGAGTGCAACGTTGCTCTACGTAGAATCGCCAGTACACATACAAACATAGGAGGTGGTAGAAGATGAGGGTTGATCATGGATGACCAACTGAGCCTGTTGTTGAGACGGGAAGGGTTGGGACAAGACAGCCGGTGTAGGTGGTTTTGGAGCTCCTTGAAGGAACTTAGTGACCTTGACACGTCGTGGACAATCCTTCGTGTAGTGATCATCACCACAGATAAGACAAGGGTATCGTGGTTTGTGCTTATCCCGATTGTCAACAGGGGTAGTTTTGGTTTGCTCTGCTTGAGAATTATTTTTTCCCTCCTTATTCTTACCTCTCCCCTTTTTAGATTTGTTTTTACTAGCTGGGGTAGATTGGACTGCATTTACCTCAGAAGTCTTGCCGGTGGGAGGGGCAGGAGACAGAGCATTTTGAACATTAGAAGAAGCAGATTTGGGGTTTGTGCTTGAGGTAGAATGTGGTTGGGCCTGGGAAGAGCCAATCACACCGTCAACTGCATGCGAGGGAGCTGGAGTAGTTGAAGTGTTGGAAGTATTAGGACGAGGTAAGTCAGGTAGTAAATCGTAAAGGGTTCCCGTTTGTGAGTAAACGAGGTCAAGATATTGAGCACAACTTATAGCCTGCTCTTCCATGACTACACCACCCATGGAAATGTCCTTACCGATGTCGTTCACAAATGACTTTGTGAACCACTCTACCAACAACTGATTGGGGAGCTCAAGTTTAATGAGATGTTGTCTCCTTCGCCACTCATGGATGTGATCGGATATATGAGTAGCTTTGTTCTATTTGAAGGAAGTCAAAATCTCGGTCCCCGTGTCATAACGGATCAGTAACTGGTAATGCGTAAGGAAAGCCATAGCTAGGGTGTTGAAGTCAGAGAAGAAACCTCGTGGCAATTCGATATACCACTTCGTAACAGAACCTGTGAGGGTTCGTTGAAAAAGACGTAAATGAATAGAGTCATCCATCAATGAGTTGGATGAGCACCATAGGTGAAAAGTCATAACGTGATTGTTGGGGTCCTCTCCTGCTTTTCCGTCGAATTTAGGAATGTCTGATGGAAGCTTGGCTGGTATAACAGGCCATTGGGGAGAGTGACGAATAGGATCATTTAAAATCCTTAACAAATCTGGAAGATCCAAAGTTGAGAAAGGGTAATTGTCAATTCACCTATGGGTATTGGTGGCTTTGGGGAGGAAGCCCTGTCGACAAACCAGTAGGACCATAAGCAGTCTGCATATAATGTGAAGACCCAAGCATATACGGTGGTGGTTGGATAGGACAATAGCTCATAGGAGTATACCCTGAAATAGGGGCTTGAGTTTGAGCATTCGCCCCCCAAATGGGATTGAACAAACCTAGATATGGTTGGCCCATACTTGGAGGTATTACGGATGCAGTGGGAAACTGCTGCCCCCCAGTTGATTGAGGAGGATGTTGTATTAATTGATTCCAATACTGGGCTAAGGAGGGAGGTATGTTTTTCCCATAAGGTGGGGTCGGTCCTCCCATCGAAGGTGGTGTTCCAATTGGGGGCAATGTTCCAATTGGGGGTTGTGTTCCAATTGGGATTTGCATTCCAATTGGGATTTGTGTTCCAAAAGGAATTTGCCCGCTAAAAGGGGGTTGAGTCAGACCACCTTGGTGAAATTTTCCACCAACCGGAAACTGGTAATTTGGAGTGAAGGACGGAATAACACCACTAGGATTAAGACTGCCAGTGGAAGACAAAGAAGGTCCTCCAAAAGGAAATTGAGGGAGTGTTGGAATAAAACTGGGAAGAGAGTGCCCAGAAGAAGAAGGACCACCAGGAGAGCCGGATGGAGTTTGCACAGGAGTAGGAATGGAAGCATTCAACACACGGTATCCGGGTGGTAGTGTCAGAGTGACGTTGGGCGTTCGTGGTGTGTTGATGGGAGAAAGACTAGCCGCAGTAAACCAGGTTGGAACACTCGTAGTAGCTGTGAGATGGGCCATTTTAGCAGGGATGGTAAAGTGATAAGCGATGGTCAATGGTACTGTCTCTGTACTAGAGATTTCAGAAATCACAGGTGGGTTGATTTCGGAAATCACAGGTGATCCTATACCAAAAAGGTCTTGTCGAAAAACGCCCGTAGACCAAAAATGATCTTGGTCCCCAGGTCAAGTCGGAGATCCAAAATACACAACAATTAAGTCTCTGGAAGAGTTTGCTCGCATAAAACATCTCTCAAAATTGGGGTGAAGTTGAAAGTCCTCTTGAGTATTTGTAATTCGAAAATTTTCTAGAGAGTCAGTGCATTCCCCTTGCGGTGTGGTGACGACTGGGACTTCACTTTGCCGAGGAGAGCCTTTAGGTGTACTTGTAGGCAAGGGTTGAGAACCTTCCAGATGCTCTGGAGATAAACCCTGCATTCTATGTGAACGACGTGGAGGAGCTATTGTAAACGAGTGACAAACTTCGCAAAGAAAATCCTATGGTCAACTTCGAGAAACAAACAACACACGCTAGTAAACAAAATCTACGAAGCAACACCAAGAAAACAAGACCTTCTAATTTCGAAGCCACTAGTTGGTGATGAAATCCAACGTCACAATAACGAGACGAGAAGGGGCTGGGCTAGGGTGAAAAAGTTATGCTGATGACCTGCTTAACGGACTTACACCCTGGTGCAAGCTCCCACACATAATTGTGGGTATAACCTCCAAGGAGCCCGAGTGAGTTTGGTCAACATCAATTCTAGGTACTGTGAAGAATTTCCCCTTCACAGTCACCTCGTGTAAGAACCTAGAAAGATAGGCCACTAAGGTCACCACCAACAACAATAAATCTTGGGGGGACAGTCGACAGTCTAATCCACACACAAGGGCAGGGTATCTAGCCCGAAATCAACTCAAAAGGCTTCCACTCATCATTGTGGGTATACCTCTGAATAATCCCCGTAATACGTGCAATCTCTACACTGATATCAACAAGGCAGGGTGAGTAACTCTGTCAATATCAATGCGACCTCGTGCTTGACCCTTGTGTGAGAAGGGCTTCCCAGGACAAGATGTTGCAAATGGAATTTAACACTCCCTAACACAAGATGCTATTGTGTGTTTTGTGCTTTTGGAGAGTGTATCTCTCTTCCTACTCCAAAGTGCTAGCCTAGCTAAATGTTGGTGTAATAGATCCCTAGAAAAGAGTTACTAGATAAATTTTACAATTGCGTAGTGTTATTGAGAGCTGTTGTTTACTCAAAGGAAACGAAGATAAAACTTATGTTGTATGACTCTGACCCAACAATGCATGGATGAGAATGAAATATAGCAATTTTCATTCGATGAATCCTATGTATGGGAGGGAAAGAGAAAGTTTTCCAGATCAACCTTGAACTACAATACAATTTCCTTTAAAATGCAAATGCAACAAATTACGCATCAACAACAATCCTCTATTGTGTCTTTTTCAAAAATTTCAACAATTGATTTTCAATGTTTTCGAAGACGAAAAAGATTTTTTGAAAGAAAAACGTTTGTTCACTTTTCAAAAAGGACCCACACCATGATAGTGAGAGTACTAAAAATAAAAAACCAATGAACAAGCAATGATAAAAACCCAAGCCACTCTTTCAATGAAAACAAAAATAACAAGCAAACCAATCTAGTCTTTTCAATTGCATAAGAAAAGTGATCTTTCAAACAATAAGCAAATGATGAAGACCAAGAAAACTCAACTTTCAACTGATCACCGGTTCTTAACTAATCAAACACACTCAGATTCCGAATTCAGAGAGTATGGTTTTGCCAAGAAAAGTCAAGAAACGAAAGTCAAGACATAAGTGACAAGAAAAGCCTTGGAAATCCTAAGACTATCCATGCATGAAAACGAAGACAAGAAAGACATCAATCAATGGTCCATGAAACTCTTATGAGGCACCTAGACTGATCTGGGTAGTTGAAGATGCCAAAACTCAAATCCAAAAGTTTGAAAAAATGGGTTCGCAGGCTGAGAGTGTTACACAGTGCGAGAATTAGTGATTCTCGCAGGTGGCCCTTGAGCAGAGTGCGAGAACCTCGCATTGAACCTAAAGGCAGGATGCGAACTCTATAGATTCTCACAGGCTATAGTGAAATACAGTGCAAGAACCTCGGAAACTAGTCAAATATTTGGAAAATGAAACAAAATTTGAAAAGGCCTCTGGACCCAGAGGGTCTATTAGGATATCCTGAAGACTCAGAGATTGATAGGAAAGGAGAAAAGTAAAACAAGAGAAAATGGCCATGGAAAAACACCAAAAGCCACAAAGAAAATGGGATGATCCCTAGTGGAGTCACCAATTTTGTTATCGGACTAATCGGTAGGTGCGGACACTAACATATCTCCTTAGATCCACCTGGATCTAGAACAAAACATGACAGGACATGACTCTTTCCCTAATTTTTAACCATTGAATTAGCTAGTAGGAAGGAACAAGTAACATACCTTAATATCGCTTCCTAGGGTCTCTGTTGCTCCCGCTTCGCTCTGGTGCTCTCGTGAGGTCAAGATCAAGACAACACAAACCAACCAAAGTGAATATAGCACAATATATTCAACTGTCAACTTATGTGTATGATTAAGGAATTACACAATAAAGTGAGAATAGCTTTATGGGAAAGGGACATGTCACTGTATCATATTAATTGAAAGTGAAGATTACAACCTAATCGCCTTGATGTCGCAAGCTTTATTTCGATGGCTCTTGACTCCAACACACACACTTTCTCAATCCTTGCATGAAGAAGATCAAATCCTCTTGATAGACTTGCTAGAGTCTCCAAGCTGCTGTTCAAGCTAATTTCTTCACACAATTATTTCACCAATTCTCCAATGAATCTTGCTTAACCTTTTCCATGAGAATTCCCTCAATATATAGGAGAGAATGAGATAGTTACTTGGATAAGAATGATCCCACAATATCAGGGAATCAAGTACAAGGATAACCATTCGAATGCCAACCCATTCTTCTAGAAGATTCCCTTCTAGAAACATCAAGAATTCATCTTTTTCCATGCTTTAGGAAGAGTTCGCACCCTGGCTATTCAACACAGTGTGAGTAGTTCGCACCCTGGCTTAAAGAAACCTGCGAGAATGGGTCATTCTCGCACCCAAATATATTAGCAGCCTGCGAACCTTCTTCAAAAATGAGTTTTCTAGGAAGAGATGAAAGTAAATTTTCTCAGGAGAAAGTTCTTATGAAGAGCCTAAGTACAACATCATCAATACATCATCATGATGACCAAAATCATGGGTAACACTCACTGAGCACATCTTCCCTTCTTGAGATGCCTTCTGATTCTTGCAAACAGGGAATTGAAGGCATAGGTGGATAACAAATCAACCTGCAACAATCCAAGTTACAAACACAATGTAAGACTGGAATATAAATTGACTAAATAGAATAAATATATAGCATTATGCAGGGCGATGAGTAGGAGCTGAGGCAACAGGTGGAAAAGCGATGAGCAGTTGTCCAGAGATAAGGTCACCTAGCAAGGGAGCCTGCAAACTATCAACTATAGTGTGTAGTGTGAGAGCTGCAAAGGTGATTTAATTAAAATCCAATTTTCAAGCGATGATGGAGAAGCAATGAGCTCCTTGAAATTTGTAAAAAATGCAGTTTTTAAGAACTTAGCATGCTGAGATATTTAATGATAACTCCGCCGTCGGGCAATAAAACCCTAAAACTGATAGGCAATCACTTTTAAAAGAATTAAAAGCTTTTGATTTATTTTAATTACAATAAATCTAAATATTAGAATTATATATGTTAAACTTAGGAAATGAAGGGGAAATTTAAGTCAAAGACAAAACTAATGAAAGTCAACTAGTAAACTCATTGCCATAGTCCATGCCGAAGGCAGGGAATAATAAATAGAAGAATAGTGGGAAGCATACCAAGATTTAAATGTAATTTCTTTTTTAGGGCAAAGACAATGTCAAGCAATCATTCCATTAATTTGAAGAATAGTTAAAACCTTACATATCTTTAAAAGTAATTTATTTTTAAAAGCAAATACATAGTAAAAAAAAATCATTCCATTAATAAATTGAGGAATAGTTGAAACCTTACCCAACTTTAAATGCAATATCCTTTTAAAGAAGGATATAAAAGAATGATATAGGTTTAACATTGGTGAAAATCAATAAAAAAATATTTTGGAAGCTTTCTACACTTCAAATGCAATTTCCTTTCAAAACGAAGAAAAAGTTTAGCAATGATGAGAGTCAAAGGAATAGTTGAAGCCTAATGAGCTTATATAATTTCCTAATTTCTTTATAAAGATAAACACAAAGTTTAGCAATGTTGAAACTTAATGCAGGAATTGTCTTTAACATGGTTGTAATTGTAATTTTTTTTTGAAAGGAGAGCACAAACTTTAGCAGTCATCAAACTTAAACATGGCCTTAATTGCACTTTTAAAAGGCAAGCACAAACTTTAGAAACCATCAAATTGAAATGGAGGAATAGTTAAAACCTTGACCGACATTTAATGTAATTTTGTTTAAGAGACGAATGCAAAGTGCAGTAATCATGAAAATGACGACAGGGATAATCAGAAGCATAACAAGGATTTAAAATACAATTTTTTAGGAATAAAACTACGAAACTTACGAACGTTTAAACGTAATTCCTTTTTAAAAAATCAATACAAATTTTAGCACAAGGTTTGCAAATGGTATTCAAGCAGTGGCTGAAACTCCCCATCCCCAAGTATTAAATAATGGAATTCACTTGTCTCATGTTGATAATGATGCATTTTTCGCATATAACTGAAAATGGATTATACTTGTGTAATATTGGATGTTTCTTGTAGATCTTCCAGGATTGGTGGAGAATGCAGTGGACGTAAAAATGGCAATAGCTTGGTACCACTCAATGATATTGATTCCATTATTGAAAAATAATATTTTGACAACTCTGATAAGAGAAAGTATGGAAATTTCTATGTAAGAAGATAGTACCAGCTTAAAGGCCACAAATGAGAGTGTTTTCTAGACATGCGAGGGGAAGGTGAGTGGGTTTCAAAAGTTGGTTGAGGCTGGAACTTGTAGTTCTTCCTGAAAAGATTGAACATGATTTATGTAACAGAGAGAATGTGGGACGGTCATTGTTTAGAAATGAGATCAAGCATAAAAACATTTAAAGTTCTAAAAATAATGTGCAATCTAAAAGATTCCCCATTTTTATCAAAGGTCGGGATGTTATTCTACATCGAACTTGGAATATTTAGGAATTGGTGGCAACAATGAACCTGCAAAATCTCTCGAATATAAAAAAACCAAACCTCAGAAAATCCTTGGAATTTTCCTTTTCCCACAAATCTGCTGTAGACCACCTGTACGAACTACTGATGTCACCTATATTACTGTTGACATCAGCCTATATGGATATACTCCTGCCCATAAAACTTTGTACGGATATACGTGATTCACCTCACTGCAACCACGTACATACACAAATGTGCCCACTGCAACCCATGTACATATGTGATTCACATTCATGTACGAAAAGCTCGACTTCCTTCGCACGTGCGTCCTTCCTTACTTCCCAAATCTGATCTGGAAACCCTACGCTAGATTTCCTAGGTGCATAAATCTCCTTGTTACAATTGCCTACTCCCTGGCACAAGTGTTTACTCATTCATGCTAACTCGATGATGCCACAATGAATTCTCTCCTTTATATACAAATCTAATGAGTGAGTTTAGGATCCCTTCCTAAACTCAACAATTATTTAGAATATTTTATTCCTCTTTGTGGGTGTGACACCCCATCACAAGCCCATACATCCCATCAACTTTCCCATGAGGCCCTAGCATCATTCCTAAGCTGATTTCACTGAAACAAAAGGCTAATTTGGTTCCAACGAAGATTATCACATGCTTGACACCTCAACCTCTTGTGGGAATACCTCATGAAGCTACAAAATCAACACTCCTTCTTAGCGAGGGAGGTGTTCTCCACCACTCCTAGTTTGTCTATGAAGTAGACAAACTTGCCCTTCACTAAGGGTTTGGTGAGAGTATCTGCAATCTGCTCGTCTGTGGAAATGTGTTGGAGTTTCATTGCTCCCTTATGTACTCTATCTCTAATGAATTTATATACGATCTCAATTTGTTTTGACCTGTCGTGAAACACTGGATTCTCTGAGAGCTTGATACAAATTTGATTGTCACAGTGAATCATGATGGGCTCCAACTCCTAACCAAATAATATTGCAAGAATCTTGCGAATCCAAATAGCCTCACAACTTGCCAAACAAATTTCCATATACTCCACTTCTGTTGAGTTGAGTGCCACATAAGTTTCTTTCCTATTGTACAAAGAAACCACTATTGATCCCAGGCTGAAACAACCACCAGAAGTTCTCTTCTTGTCAACTACACTACCTACCCAATATGAGTCTGAATATCCATGAAACCTCACTCCATCACCTCTGACATATTTGAAACCAAATCCAACTGTACTTGAAGGTATTTGAGCACATGTTTTGCTGCTACCCAATGCACTTGCCTCATCTCAACCATGAATTGACTCAAGGTGTTGACAACAAAACAAATATCTAGTTTGGTATTAACCAGATACATCAATGACCCAATCAACTACCTGTACATTGTGGGATCCACCAAGTCTGAATCTAAGGTCCCTAGCAAGTTCAGGTTAGTGGTCATAGGTGTAGTCATGGACTTACATTCCATCATTCTGAATCTCTTCAATATCTCAATTGCATAATTTCCTTATCCGAGGAAGTTCTTATATGGTTGTTGCCACACCTCTAATCCCAAGAAGTATTGCATCAATCCAATATCCTTCATCTTGAACTTTGAGGCCAATTCATTTTTGCATTTGGTAATGATCTTTTCATCTCATGTGAGAAACAAATCATCGACATATAACACTAATATGAAAGGATCATTACCAACCTGTAGAAGATATAGGTTGGGGTCTGCATCACTCTTGGTGAAGCCCAAGCTCTACAAATACCCATTAATCCTTGAGTACCATGCCCTAGTTTCTTGCTCGAGTCCATACAATGCCTTCTTCAACCTGCACACATTTGTTTTCCTCTGATGTACCTCAAAGCCTTGAGGTTGCTCTATGTATACCTCCTCCTCAATCACATTGTTGAGAAATGTTGTCTTCACATCCATCTGATGGATCTTCCACTTCATAAATGAAGCGAGAGAAATGATCATCCTGATAGAAGTATACCTGACCACTGGAACAAAGGTATCCTCATAGTCTACTCCCTCTTTCTGGAAGAAACCTCTTGCTATGAACCTTGCCTTATAATTCTCGATACTTCCATATGTAGTATGCTTGATCTTGTAGATCCACTTGGAAGTCATTTTTGACTTCCCTTTCGGTCTCATAACTATATATCATACATAATTCTTCATGATGGATTGGTACTCCTCCATCATGGCATCCTTCCAAACCTATTGGCTCGCTTATTCCTCAAAACGAGAAGGCTCATAACCAATGATATTGCTCACAAGAGACACATATGAGCCAAATATCTGCGGAGGTATTCTTTCCTTGTTAGTATCTCCGGGGGCTGTATGTCCCTTGACATCCTTCAAGGTCTCTCAAATCAATCCATGTCTCATGTCCTGATCACTAGGAGGATCCACAAACTCCTCTGACTCCTCCTCATAATATGAGGGTTTCTCCTCTGTACTAGATGGAACTATACTCTCCTAAACCTTTGGGGCCTCTTGTTCCTCATCACATGTCATGATATCATAGGACATCCTGAAAGAACATTCCTCATCAAACCTGAAATTCTGACTAACCACAACATATCATTGTCCTAGAATGTAGACATGGCAGGCCTTCAAAGTCTCGATGTATCCCACAAACATGCCCTTTATTCCGAATGGTTCCAACTTAATTCTCTTCTCCTTAGGTACATGGATGTAGAGTGGACAATCAAATATCCTCAAATTCCCTATATTAGGTTTCACTCATGTGAATGCCTCCTTGGGAGTCTTTTCCTCCAAGATCCTATGAGGACTCCCTTTCTAAACATAAACTGCAGTGTTGCATGCTTCTGCCCAAAGCATCACAGGTGGATCATGGTCATGTAACATTGCCTTGGCAGCCTCAATTATGGTATGGTTCTTCCTCTCTGCAACCCCATTATACCGTGGGTTGAAAGGCATTGTTAACTCCCTCTTAATCCCTACTTCCTTACAAAAGTTTTTGAACTCGTTGGAGGTATACTCACCCTCGTTATCTGACCTCAAAACCTTGATATTCTTGCCTGTCTGATTCTCCACCAGAGCCTTGAATTCCATGAATTGAATAAATACATCATCCTTAGTCTTCATGAAGAAGATCCATGTCCTTTGAGAACAATCATCAATAAAAATCACATAATATCGACAACCACTCACGGATGGAATTGACATCATCCCACATACATATGAATGCACTAGATCTAGGATCTCCTTGGACCTACTATCACTGCTTGGAAAAGGAACCTTAGATTTATTACCAAGCAAACAACCTCTGCATACTTCCTGGTGTTCAGTTCCGAAGTCTGGAAGACCTGTAACCATTTTCCTCAATATTGGCAGTGCCCGATGATGTAAGTGTCCCAACCTCCTATGCCAAAACTTGCATAGATTATCAATGTTATGCACTAGGACCCGAGATGGTTGAACTGTCAACTTGTAGAGACTACCATCACGAGTTCCAATGAATTATGTTAAGTCAAGACTCAATCCCTTTGGCCAAGCAAGAACCTACCCATCAAAGAATGCCACTACATACCCTTTGTCCTCCATGGCAGAGATAGAGAGTGTTGGGGCTCATAAATGTCCTATTTTCATCCACCTTTCCCTTCATCATTCTTCACATTTCATCACCCCATTAACCTTTCACGATATCATTTCCATAAATATGCTTGGGTTTCACCTTATTGTTCTCCACTTTATTCATTTTAGTATTTAAAAGGAATTTGTGATTAAATGTTAGAAAATC
>JASDQU010101327.1:120641-140581 GCA_032191745.1 Picea mariana | reverse complement strand
TGAGACTAGAATGGTGTGGAGGAGTCTTTCATCCTTGAGACCAAGGTGCGGAACAAGGTGAGTGGATATTTCACCACTGAGTTGCTCACAAGGGTTTGTACAGCAAAACCCCCAAACTGAATGCTCAAGAGCAATAGAAAATGCTAATCCAAAACCATAATGAGTAATAGGTGCACCCCAACCTCTTACTTATACTTTTCCTTCTAATTCTCTGTTGAGTTAGGTTAACTCCCAGGGTTAATATTCTATTCTTATGTCGAGTTATCTTTTACTCCTTTATCCTTTTCCTTTCTTAAGTCAACTTAAAAATATAGCTTTTAACTTCTTGACGTTTTCCCCCCCTTAGTGTGAGACTATGACCTAGTGGGGGTGCCTAGGCCACTGAGTCTCCTCATCACCTCTCTAAGAGGTGGGGGACATTACACCTATGGTCTGTCACATGGTCAAAGTCCTCAACTAGACAATCCTAGACCATTTGGGCTATCATTTCTCCATCGTCATCCATGAACGTATGCTCTGGCGATGTTCTTTGTGCCTTCGATTTCTTGCATGCTCCTCCTGGCTACATGGATTTCCTCTTATTTCCCCTTGGTTCCTATGGGTTGGGATTTGCTGCTGTAACTTACATGGGGCTTGGCTCGTTTCTGCTACTTCTTGGTCGACTATGTCTTATCCTTCTTCCCGTTCTGGGTCCCTGTCTTCATCTGCTACATTGTGGTAAGAGTATTTGAGCTTCCGTATGAATCCCACCAGATCTGGTCCTACCTGTACCCCCTCTGGTATGCGTGGTAAAATGATTTCTGCTGCAGGTTTCTTGTGAGGTGACCTGGATATTTGTATCTTGCCTTTCTTTGCTGGTGTTGGTTGGCTCGAAGTTTCAACGACTTCCGATTGTTCCTCTGTATACCATTCCAGCCAAGCTGAGAATATTCAACCATTCCTTCTGCTGGGTGGTCTAAAATGGTCAATTGATACTCGTCTAGCTCGACTGCTATTGTTAGATTCAGTGCCGTACCATTAACTTTCAGAGCTGCTTCTGTGTTCTCTAGTTGCACCTCCTTTAGGGTTTCTATTTCCTGGTTTTGTGGCTCATGTATTTCCACTGATATACCCATATTTGTGCCCTTCGATGCTGGCTGTTGGATTTATTCCAGTATGGGTGTAGGGTTTACCAGTGCTGTGTCTGGGGAAGGGATTTTGTCAATATCAATGATCTTCGACAACTGCTGTTCACCTTCTTCTGCCTGTCCTCACGACTTGGTTTGAACTCTGGTTTTCCTAGCAGTCTGGATCGCTTCTGCTTGCTTGGGTGGTGCCATAGTGGTGAATGTCAAATGTATACTAGATTCGAATGGTCTCTGTGATCTCTGTGAAGTCACATTGTGCTCTTTAGCCTCTGTCATTCTCTATCTGTTCTCTTTTCGTGAATAGACTATTGGCTCCCACGTCCATGTGTTGTATGGATTTCCAATGAAGCTTGTTGAGGACACTTCCTTGATTATGGGTTTAATGCACCTTAATTACCGGTTCAATGCATCTCCGATGGTTTCATACTTATCATTACTCTTGCTTTCTTGACTCTAGTTGGCGCGATTAATGTGATGTCCCATCAGTCCTTTCCAACCTTCAATTCTGCCTAATGCTGTCTTGTCATACTACTTTTGCCTACTTTCCTTTTCCCGCTTGTTTCCCCTTGTATGTGACTGTTTTCCTTCTCCTTGCCTAAGTGTGCGTTCCCTTCCTATCTCTGATGCACTATGCTCCTTTTTCCTCCCTTTTTTTTTAACTGCGTGGTGGCTGGTCGACTGTCCTTGTAGAGCTTTAGTCACCCCCCATTAATCATCCCTCTACGTTCTACGCCTGATAAGTCTCCGAACTGTACAACTCCTCCATCTGTGATAGATTTTACTTTGTACGGTCCTAGCCAATGCATTCTTAGCTTTTCTGGATGCTGAAATGATCTACTATCATACATCAGTACTAGATCTCCTTCCTTGAAAGTTTTCTTCTTTATGTGTCGATCATGCAGAGCTTTGTCCCTTGCTTTCTAAACTTGTTGGTGGAATCCTGCTAAGATCCAATCTTCCTCCATGGTCATTAACTGATTTAGTTTCTCTTGTATTGCACCTCGTTCTGTCATTTGTGTGATGGCTGCTATGCGCAAGCTTGGTACTAAACATTCTAACGACACTACTGCTTCCTGGCCATAGACTAGTTTAAATGGCGTGTGCCCTGTCAACTTTTTTCACGTAGTCCTGTATGCCCATAATACTGTTGGTACTTTGAGGTCCCAGTCATCCTTGTTGATGTTGCAGATCTTTGTCAGCGCGTTCTCCAGAATTTTGTTGAATGCTTACACTATTCCATTCTCCTTTGGCTAATATGGTGTGCTCTTCTGGTGATGGACTTCGAGCTCTTCAGTCATCGTGTTGATGGTGCTGTTTATGAAGTACGTGCCTTAGTCGCTCATTAAAATTCTTGGACACCCAAATCGAGTAATGGCTTGTTCAAATAAAAAGTGTGTTGTTATTTCTTCACTGCAATCCTTCATTGGTGCAGCTTCTGCCCATCTTGTTAGGTATTCCATCATGGTGATAATGTACCTAGCTCCTATTCTTTTTTCTGGTGGGTTGATTGGTCCCACGAAGTCAATTGCCCACTTATCAAATTCTTGGAACGTTACTTGTGGTCGTAATGGATCTTGTCTCTTCTGTTGGGTTTTCCTACTCTTTGACAGACATCACATGTTTGATAGTACTCCTTCGGGTCTCTATGAATCGTTGGTCACCATAGTCTTGTGCACAATACCTTCTGCGCGGTAGATTTGCCTGCATAATTCCCTCTTGGTATTCCTTCATGGGCTTCTGCTAAAACTCTTGGTATTTCATGCTCTAACACGTACCTTCGCAAGATGATAGCTGCACTCTTTTTGTATAGGTGTCCTGTAATTAGTTGATAGTCAACAATGCAGACTACCAGGTTTTTCTTCTGTGCGGTGCTATATTCTTGCGGTGCAGTACCCATGCTCAAGTACTAAATGATATATGCGAAGTGTTCATTAGTGATCTATACTGAAAATAAATGGGCATCTACAAATTTTCCCTCTAAATTCATAGGTTCTTCTCCATTAGTGACTCTTGATAGGTGGTCAGGTCCTACATTTAATTTTCCTGGCTTGACTATTACTTCAAAGTCAAATTCTTGAAATAGTAGTAACCAATGACAGATTCTCCCCCCCAACACTAGCTTGCTGACTAAGTATTTTAGGGTTGAGTGATCTATGAACACCTTAAAATGTTTTCCCAATAAGTAATGTCTGAATTTTTGCAGTGCATAAACCATAGCTAGGCCTTCTCTTTATGTCGTGTTATAGTTCTGTTTTGAGTCAGATAGCTTTCTGCTCGCAAATGCTATCGAGTGATCCAAGTCTCTCGCTCCTGGCTGCACCAAGATAGCTCTAGGTGCTATGGCTGATGCATCTACATGCATGTGGAATGTCTTCTCTCAGTCTAGAAATACTAATATCGGCGCGGTAACCATCTTTTCCTTCAGAGTGTCCAGACCGTGTTGACACTCGTCGTTCCACTGGAACTTTGTGTCCTTTCTTAACAACTTTTCCATTGGTGCGGTAATCTGCGCATATCCTTTGATCAATTTCCTGTAGTATCCCGTATGTCCCAATGTCTCTCTTAGCTAACATACTATTTTTGGTGGTTGTAAGTTAACAATTACTGCAATCTTTGCAGGATCTACTAATAAACCATGTTTACATACTATATGGCCCAATAGTATCCCAAACGATGTTCTGAATATGCATTTCTTTATGTTCAATGATATCTAGCACTGTTTGCATCTTTCTAACATTAGGCGTAAGACTTCTACATGATCTTTCAACAAACCGTAAATTGTCCAATCATCCAGGTATACTTCTAGGAACTGATGGATGAATTCCTTAAACGCAACAATGACTACTTTGGAAAAAATTGTTGGTGCATTCTTCAATCCAAACGACATGACTATGTATTGGTAATATCCCCATTCTATCACAAACATAGTCTTGTATCTATCTTCTTGGGCTATCTTGATATGATGGTAGCCTGAGAATCCATCAGTAAATGAGTAAGATTCATGTCCTCCTACATTTTCTAACACTTCGTCCATGAACGGTGTAGGGAATGGGTCATGTAGGAATGCATTGTTCAACTTCCTCAAGTCGCCGTATATCCCGATCTCTCCTTGTTTCTTGTCCTGAACTACCATCGAGATTATCCATTCTTATTCTTCAACTAGTTCTATGATGCCGGCTTTGAGAATCCTATCGATCTCAACTTTGAATTTTTGATTATATATTGGGTTCAGTCTGTATGATTGCTTTCTAATGGGTCTTGCTTCTGGTCTGAGTGGTATCTTCATTTCTCCTAGTTCTCTGGCTATGCCCTTCATCTCTGTAAATGTTGTGGGAAACATGTCGCTGTACTCACGCAGTAACTCTGTTATGCTTTCCACTGTGTTATCACAAGATTGGTTTATGCCTCAGATTTTCATAAGTCCTTCATTATTCATTTTGGAAAATGAATATAATGGGGGAAAATTAAATTTATATTGGGTTATGCCCAATGTCCAAGTTCAAGCATTAATCGACATCTCAAGACAACACTAGCCAAAGACACAAGCATTTACAACACTCTCACAAGGTTCCAAGCATCAAAATAACCCACGTATTTACGCTACCCAATCACATGCAAACACACAGGCAGGCGCTACCGAAATTTGCTACCTAAATTCTGGCAGAAACCGAATTATGCAGAATTATTTTTGGACGCTTCTACCAGTTTTGGGTGACTAACTTAAAACTTGGATTGTTAACAATTGAGAAGGTGTTTTTGAAAACTGGAGGTGGTTTTTGTTCATAACATTCCAAATAAAAAAAACCTCTTTCAGTGTTTCAAAATGTGTTATGGTTCGAGATATATTAGACATAGAAGTGGCAGTACCAACTGTTTTACATCGGCACTACCTAATTTCCTGTAGCGGTCACGGTTTTGATATTCGCCTTGTTGGGATGTTGCCACCTGTCAAGGAGGATTTGAATGGCTTCTCAAGGATCAGTTAGATTTCAAGGGACACCTGTAGCTAAATTTTAACTCCATCAAAGGCCTCATGCAATGAGGTGGAAACATTTATTAATGACTTCCAACAAATTCCTGAAAATTAGCAGTTTGTTGGATCTTTGTCTCTTTGATTGTTGCCACCTATCTCCAAGGATTAGAATCCAATGGAGGAGATGGGATTCGACCTCCTAAGGATACTTGGATTTTATTTTCTATTTAATTAAGGAGAGATCTCTTGGAGGGGGGTTGGAGTGATAGGAAAAAGACTATTACTATTTTGTAAATTCCCAGACTCTGTATATGTGGATTTAGGATTCTTGTGTAGTCAAAGTTCAAATTTTGCTCCTCTCTTTGTCCATTCTCTTTGTATTCTTGCTCTAATGGAATATTTATTAATAAAGGATTTATCAACATCCTTGTTAACAAAGTTATGCAATGGATGATTTACTGTGTATTTTGTGAAGCATCTCTTCTTGGAGAAAATCTTTATTTCTTGATTTGAAGGATTCTAATTAAGGAAATTTCAGCCATATGAATGTGTCAATCAAGCCTGATGTGAAATTGACTGTTCATATTGATGTTTTCCTGCATTTTCTTCTATTCATATTTCAAATATGTGCTGGTTGGAGATTATGATAGCCCTTTTTGCTGGAATATAGTCTTTGGAATTTTGTGCATTAGATCATGCTTTGAACCTTATCAGTTTGATCCTTTTTTTTTAAATATAATCACTCATCCAACTCTAAACATTCTGATGGGTACTGGGCTTACACTTTCAATAGTCTAAGTGTGATTCACAGTGCTAACATTTTTGGCGCCGTTGCTGGGGAGGCGATTTGAGGATGTTGAATATCTCCCTGGGTAGAACGACAAGTACAATTCCAGCTTCAGATGGTAGACTGAATTTGGGCACCTAGAGGACTACATATTTTCTACTTGGTGACTCCATGAAGACAAAATTGTTGGAAGACTCCATTGTGGGAGCAAGCTTGGACATAAATGGAAGGAAAAGGAAAGTTCATGTATCGAGTTCTAAATTTCTTTCTCGAACTTGTGCTCTTTGTCCTGCATTCTTTCTTGAATTTCCCTGCACACATTAGGAGAATCATAATCTTCTTTGTATACTCTAAACACCACCAACCTTCTCTTGCATATTCATTTTTCAAACAAGTAGATTTAACTCGTTCCCATGTCATTGATGTCAATTTCACATCAGGCTTGATTGACACATTCATATGGCTGAAATTTCATTAATTAGAATCTTTCTAATCAAGAAATAAAGATTTGGTCCAAGAAGAGATGCTTCACAAAATACACAGTAAATCATCCACTGCATAAATCTGTTAACAAAGATGTTGATAAATCCTTTATCAATCAATATTCCATTAGAGCAAGAATACAAAGGGACTGGACAAAGAGAGGAGCACAAGATGATCTTTGACAACACAAGAATCCTCCATCTAGATATACATGGTCTAGGAATTTACAAAATAGTAAAACTCTTTTTCCTATCATTCCAACCCCCCTCCAAGATCTCTCTCCTTAATTAAATATGAAATAACATCCAAGTATCCTTAGGAGGTCGAATCCCATCTCCTCCATTGGATTCTAATCCTTGGAGATAAGTGGCAACAATAAAAGAGACAAAGATCCAACAAACTGCTAATTTTCAGGAATTTGTTGGAAGTCATTAATAAATGTTTCCACCTCTTTGCATGAGGCCTTTGATGGAAATAAAACTTAGGTGCAGGTGTCCCTTGACATCTAACTAATCCTTGAGAATCCATTCGAATCCTCCTTGACAGGTGGCAACCTCCCAACAAGGCGAATATTAAAATTGTGACCGCTACAGGAAATTAGGTAACGTCGCTGTAAAACAATTGGTAGCGCCACTTCTATATCTAATATCTCTCGAACCATAACACATTTTGAAAAAATGAGAAAGGTTTTTGTTATTTGGAATGTTATGAACAAAAAATTTCCTCCATTTTTCAAAAATACCTTCTCAAATTTTCACAATCCAAGTTTTAAGTTAGTCACTCAAAACTGGCAGAAGCGTCCAAAAATAATTCTGCATAATTCGGTTTCTGCCAGAATTTAGGTAACAAATTTCAGTAGCTCCCGCCTATGTGTCTGTGTGTGATTGGGCAGCATACATCCGTGGGTGATTTTTATACTTGGAACCTTGTGAGAGTGCTGTCAATGCTTGTGTCTTTGGCTAGTGTTGTCTTGAGATGTCGATTAATGCTTGAACTTGGAGATTGGGCATAACCCAATATAAATTTAATTTCCCCCCATTATATTCATTTGCCAAAATGAATAATGGACTTATGCAAAGTTGAGGCATAAACCAATGTTGTGCTAACACATAGTTTTCTCATCTCGATAGTCTCCAATGCTTGCCATTTTGGGCTACTCAACTGTCCCAATATTGACTTTCTTTACTTTGATTGGCATGACTATAACTTCTTATTCTATAGGTGGACCTTCCACTTTTGTTTCTCCTTCTACTTCTTCAATATGAATATCACCCAGATCATTTTCATCTGGTGCTTCCTCTTGTACATGGTAACATGACATAAGTTGTTTAACTGTTTGTTAGTTCTATTTTTGTTCATTTGTGATCATTTCAACTTTTGGATATTTGATAAATATCACTCCTCTTATCTATTTCAGTGCAACATCTATGTTGGGGTTCTCATGCTTGAATCAGAAAGTGACTGTAAAATTTTGTTGCAATGTCATCCATGTTGTAGTATCTTTGTGCAATTCCTGGTTTGTATAACAATTTGCTGGTATGTCCTCTAGGGTGTGCATGAAGTGATGAGGCCATTCCTCTGGGGGTGTCCATTTCCACTGCATTCTGCACTTCTCCAAGTGTTCTGCTGGTGCCCCTTGTCCATCATATTTCTGCTGTTTACTGTTTGCTGTTCTACTGTTCTACGCCGAACCTTATGCGCAGTAACCACTTACATTGGTACTTATCTATGATTGTCTCTTCGTGCGCACCCCACCATCTTGAGGGTGTGGCCTTGAGTGCTAAATCAAGTGCTAACACTATATGGTTCTCTAACACTGCATATTTGTACTGTGTCAAGAATGTTTCCAAATCATTTATTCCGTGGAAATTGGGTGGTTCCTTGATTTCTGTGCCTACCCATCTTAGTGCGTGGTCTATTCTTGCACATCTACGCGTGGAAACCTCATGTAGCCTTTGTTTCATTTTCTCTAAACCAATGTCTGAATCTGTTGCACATGAAGTAATGCTCCACCAACTGAGTATCCCATCTGCAGTTGGGTTTACGTAATCCTCATCATGCACAGTTTTTCTGTACAACTGGTCGATTTCCTCTAAGTATAGGCAAGTAGGTTCTACAAAACTCTCCCCTTCTGATGGGTCTAATGACACAATGACCATGTATTCTTGTGACTCAAATATCATTTTCCCGGTCTTCAAGTTGATTATGGCCTGGTTGTCAAACGCCCAATCCAGACCAAGAAATGCTGGGTATGGTGTTGTGCCGTCCACTATTTGAATCACTTCAAAATATGCTTTAGTGCACACTCCATATAGGTATACTGTTACTCCTTTCAGTCTATTGGTTGGAAGAACTTTGTGTTGGTTTGACAGTTTCAATTGAATAAGTGAATATCCTAATGTGGGATCTCCCATGCATTGCCATGTCTTCTTTGGTAGTACATTGACTTCAGATCCTAGATCCAGTATGATGTCGCCCATGTTGAAATCTCCGATGTTGGCATTCAGTCTGAATTCCCTACTAGTTCTTCTCCTTGTATGTAGGTGATTGACAGTTTTTGTTTCTAGTTTTTCTTTCTTCTCCATACTACATTTTTCTAATATGTTTTGCAATATTTTCACAGATGATGGATTATTTAATACTTTTACACATGATTACAAAAAGCCTTTGATTGTACTTACTTGTCCCTTGGGTTGCATTTCGTTGGTACAATCCAATAATGGAGGCATATTGTACTCTGGTGCTTCCTTGTTTTGATGTGCAGTTGAAGTCCATGCTATGTCTTCCTTCTGAAATTCTTGTCTCGCCTCATTAAATATTGCTTTCTCATTTCGTGCATCGAACTGTCTCCTTGGTTTGACACTCTTCTTTACCCACTGGTTTTGTGTTGGTTCTTGTTGAATAACGTCATTGCCTGTTTTAGCTCTTCCACGAGTAACTATATTGATGTTTCATCCTTCATCACTTTCTTTGGCTGAAATCCACTGAACATTCTAGTTGTTTTGGTTCCTCTTTTCCTAGATCTTTACTAGTAGTGTCAGACATTCTTTTGTATCATGATCCGATGCATGACAATACATACAAGTGGCTAGTGGAAGTGGACATTCCCTTGCGTAATGTACCAGTTGTTGGCAATTATGACATACCACTGGTCCTCTACCTTGTCTAAAACCTCCTCGGGCTCGTCCTCCACCTTTGTAGCTTGCTCGATCTCCTTTCGGCACGTTATACTGAGGTGCCTAATTATATTGCGGGATATTTTACTGAGGCCGTGTCATTTTTTACTACAGTTGCACGTTATTGTATGGTTGATGCACAATGTTATACTTCCGTTGCCCAATGTTGTATGGAGTTGGAACTTGATTAAACTATGGTGCAGTTTGCCCAATCATCATTTTTGCCTTCACTCTATATGCGTCTGATGTCCTTTCTTGCATCAACTCCATAGTTTTGAAATCTTTGTCATCATGGCCCACTGACTTGCAAAAGGTGCAATATGAGATCTTCGGGATGATCTGGCATATCTGCATCATCGTGCAGTGATAAGGGTCGTGACCCGGTCTTTTGCAGATTTTGCACCATAGTCCTCATGTTGGTAATGGATTTGGCATTCCTGCTGCCATATACTGTGCGAATGTTGGACATTCGTTCTTGTGGTGTCCTTCTATCCTTCATATAGTACACCAAATGACTTCTCATTTGTCCTTGTTCTTATTCTAGTTCAACTAAAATGTAAGTCCTCCTTCAGTAGCTGGTAGCTAATTTTATTCTAGTTGTAAGGCTACCTGCATTTGAAATTTCTGTTGTCGCAAAGGGTATTTTAAGTGTGGTAACAGTGAATTGACAAATAAGTGTCTATGCTGCATCTCGGTCATGAGATACTTTAACTTTCCCTTCAGTTGCTTGAATATTTGATCAATCTCCCATACCGACTCTCTTGGTTTCTGTCTTCTTTCAATGATCTCATTCATGTACTGATTCTATGAGCTTAGATTTTGGAACTCATTTATTAGTAACTTCTTAATGTCTGCCAGTGTCCTTGTCATCCTGGTGCACTGTTTGCATCTAAACTCATGTACCAGTCTAGTGTGTAGTCTCTTAGCATAATAACTAGCTGCCTGAGTTTGGTATCTTCATCAGTGATCTGTTTGGATTCCCAGATCTTTGCACAAATGAACAACTGTTTCTCAGGGTTTTCTGTTGCTTCTCCTCGAAATTCAGGTAACCTGATGGTGGGATCGTGTCCTGCCATTCTGAATGATGAACTACTACCTCCACGTGGTGTAGATACCTGATTAGTGCTACCTGATTTGGCTCCTCCAGTTGTTGTTCCTTGTGTAGATGTACTTCTTGTTGTCTGACTACTTCTTAACTTCGGTTGTCTAAACTGTGGTGTTCTCTTTGGTGTATTAGTCACACATGGGTTTATGGGTTCCACACTGACATTAATTTGGATAGGATTTATACCTTATCTTCCCACTCTTGGACCTCTCATCTTCCTCTCATATGTTGCGCATAGGATTGCCTCAATCTACTCCACAACCCAAAGATCCTCTACCTCTTCCTCATCACTCGCCAAGACTTCCCTCTCGGCTACGACTCTCTTCTTGGTATTCACCTTGTATTGGTAGGGTACTCTTCTATGTGTCTTTCCAGCTATCGCCATGATCTGCTTGATTTGGTCGTCATCCATCATGATTGGGTGCAAGGGTTCCTTCTTCTTCCCTTATGCTTTCCTCCTTCCATTTCTCCTCTTTCTATCAGTGATTCCCCCCTTCCCCCATGCATGCAGGGAAGTTTAGCTGTTTGATTCCATTGTCATTACACCTTTGTTATGTAACAATATCTTAATATAAGTATACAATGATCGAATGTACCTTCCTCAGGGTCCTCGTAGGAACTCTTGCTCCGCTGCGCTGTACGACTTTGCTGTGTCTATTGCAAACTCTGTTATAGAACCTACCACAATACTATCAAGCCAAAAGTCTACTCCGCGGGTGAATTTGTTGTTCACCTGCTGAAGTTGCTCAATCTATAATGGGTTCCACTTTAGCTATCGAATCCGGTTCATTGCGTAGTTATCCTTCAACCTTAGTATCCACTCTTGCAATAAGTGTGGAAAATCGCATAAAAAGACTTCATGAAAATCAATAAACATGTATCTCTCCAAATATTTGCGTGGTGTTACTCTAGGGTTTCTATTTTGTTTCTGTGCAAACTCTAGCTCATTTGTTCTCAACCAGCTTTTGATCTCTGTTTTTGTGGGATTCCACGGTCTCAACATCCCCTTCTATTGGCTCATTGCTTTCTTCTTTTCTTGGTCAAATTATCTCATCTACTCAACCCTCTCCTATTCCTACCAACAAAAATGAAACCATTTGTTGGTTTTATTCCTTCTTCTACCCACTGTCTGAGTTTATTGACCAAGGGTTCATGTCTGTCGGGTTTCCAACAAAGCCTCTAAAACTATCGGCCCTCCTAGTGAACTAGAAGGAAACACAACACACAGAATGCGCTGCACAGTGTCACTTGAGATAGCTTTAATGGGTGGTTGTAAGACTCATGTGTTTACAACCTAGGATTGAGTGTGAGATAAGGGAGATGAATATTGAACCATGATTATCACTTGTAAATGCAACATACTGTTATCCACGATTATGCAGTAAATCCAGTAGCTTATTCCCTCAATATCAAAACAATATTTAAACAAACAATATAATAACCCATTCATTCAAAATAATAGTAACTACTGACGACAATAAAGATATGCATGCATTCATCACACAACACTGATGTTACCATGGTTCACCCCTTGCTGGGCTACGTCCACAAAGATTTGGCTCTTGGCTCTTTTATTATGGTATTTCTGCATCTACAACGCCACGTGCTTTATAGTCCTCCATATTCAGGTAAGATCTATATAAGGTGGAGTAGATCACACCAGGCTCCTTAGCATGCGATCTAACCCTTAAGATATAACTTCCTACATACTTTCTAGCTCAACAACTTACGAAATAGGTCATACAACAAAAACCCTTACATATCACATCAACTCATGCGTTACTACTATAGCAACAATAATCCCAACAATACAAAAACCCAAACCCTCTATAATACCTCAGTATCTATATTTATACATTTCTACCTCTTCAACCATTACAATACCTTACCAAAACCCTAACCCTACTTTTGTTAGGTCTTCCTCCCATGTGTGCGTGTTGTTCTTTCTTCCAGTTGTTGCCTTCCTTGCATGCGTGCGTGCTGTGCTTCCTTCCAGCTGTCGCTTTCCGCATGCAAGTTTTCTTTCCCAAAAACACCTTGCTTTTCTGCTTTGGCCTTTGTCCTGCCTCCAATAGTCATATGGTCAGATGAAGGAATCAAGACATTGGTTTCATGAGGAAACCTCTATATTTCAAATATGGTTCAAGATGACTTAGCTTGATCAGCCACAAGGGACTGACCACCCCTTGTAGGATGAGCTAGCTCAATTATTATGAATACCAACTACATGACGTGTGTTGACACGAAATTTAAATTTTCTACCCTTTAAAACTGAAGCTTCATCTTTTCCTAAGTCATGGAGCCGCCCTTAGTTCAAAAAAAAAGGAGTCAGAATCTTCCGTTCCTTTTTGGGTTTCGAGATTTGTTTCTTCTCGAGGTATGAGCTTCAACCATCCCTTTTTCTCGATGCCGAAATCTCGAAGCCGTTTAACATATTAAAAAATAAAAAAGGGTAAGAAGGGCGAAGAAATAAATGTTACATTTTCTGTTATTTTTCACAAAGCACATTTTAATCTGTCATTAATTAAACCCTTAAACAAAATTATATTTCCCTTAATCTTTCGCGACTCGGGTTTCTCTCTACTAAAGCGTTTTCGAACTCTCATCCATCGAACTCTCGATCCTCGATTTTCTGAAAAGTAAAAGTAAAAAATAATTATTCACTAATCTTGATTAATTAAGGCTTTAATACAAATGATTAGCGCCTCACTAATCCCATCACAATTTCGTGATCCCGGGTCTGCTTATGACATATCTCCTGACAATAGGATCCCCGAAGTTCCAAAATGCGAAATCGCATTTTCTTTAAACAAGGTCTAAGATTAAGGTTAAGTTGTTTTCAAAACATGATTATTGATAAATAAGCTGCTTTTCACATTTCAGAAATTGGGGAAGGCAACGATTTTTGGAATTCCAGTTTTGAAATCGACGATATACGACAATATTAATAATGGGTAAATGAATATATTTTTTGACGGGAAAGCATATCTCCAGGCATATCTTTCCATTAAAGCATTAATTTTTCATTGCTTGTATCAATACGCTCGTCATAAGACAAATTAAGGGTTAATAAAAGTCCCATGTTTCGAACTTCATTCTTATCCTTTACATCTGTAGTGAATCACATTTACGCAATTTTATACACATTTTCTCTATAAACAAGTTTCTGGTCCAGTGTAAATACCATGGCACCTAAGAAGGCCACCAAGAAAAGCGAGGAAGTTGCAGAGAGCTCGAGTCCATATGGAGACGTTGTGTCTGATACAATACTGCATGCCATCGATTCCATAAAATCCTGGAGGCAGATTTTGAAACTCTATATTATGAAATTAATAATTTCCCTCATTATGCCAACAACAAACTCCGAGACATAGCAGAGTCTGAACTTCACAAAGTGGCTACACGACTATGACTCATGAATTATAATGACATGATCAATTGGGCCTTAGAGCGAATAGACATGTAGACGAGAAGCATTCTGGACGACCGAGGGGTCATCATTGGCTCTTTCAGACCGAAACATATACAAGTAATGTATAAACTATCTCTCAGTCCCAAGTATATTTATAATAAATATTTCATGAGTGAGTTTCAAAGGAAGGAATGTTTTGAGTCAGACCAAACGTATCCTAGCATAATCAAAGACTGGTGGAGAAACGAAGAAAAATTCAGGGACAACACCCATGGTGTTTACACCACAACCTCTTTAAATGAGTATATGGTCTATGTGGCAATGATGTTATGTAGACTTTTCGGAAAGAAAATTCCTACCCATTTCCCTGCAGAATGGGTACCTCTTTTGAATGAGGTAGTAGAAGATTGCCGTTTCAATTGGGATAAGATTTTATCTGATAGCCTAGCGAAGGAGGTCATGGAATATCAGACTGCAAGATCCAATGGCCGAATGGTATCCTTTATATGTTTGCAAACATCATGGATGCTATATGCTTCACAACTCCTTTCCCTTTAATGAATTGGAGTTGGAATCCAACTTACCTGGAACCTATTCATGAATATCATTCTAAAATTTGGGAAGAAAACGCCAAGGACTCATTCTATGAAATCTGTCATTTCATGGTGATACCACTACATCAAATGATATATGGCTGTGCACCTCCCTGCATTTTAGAGTTGGTCATATGAAGCCTCAGGGCAGTTGCTGACTGGTTTATAGAGGAGAATTTCTCCTACATCAGATTTTTTGGATGTTCAATTCCTCCACATGCACTCCCAAAATTCCTCCCTGACAGATTGGTATGGAGGGAGGTAGCTCATCAAATCGTAACACATGGAATTGGGATAGAACTAAAGACAACTCAAAAGAAGTCTTGGTTGGTCTTTCCCATTTAGATTGGAAAATTTTCACTTCTCAACTTGTGTCATTCCAAAGTTGAAGCGACAATACTGGAGGAGGTCAAATTGGTAGACCTCAAACACAGGAAGCACGACCCTTACCATTTAGTGGGAAAACACATGGACCATTGTAATATGAAGGCTAATGAACATGAGAAGTCGCCTTGTGATGACATTTTCAAAGGGTCTAGGACCTATGAGGAATTTTTAGAGAGGGTATGGATACTGCCATCTGACTTGGAAGCTAGTTTTCAGACCTTCCAGAAGCATAGACGGAGCAGTCTTCCCAAAGTAATGCAAGGAGAAGCAATCACCCTTCATTAGGAACAAGAAGATACTCCTCCAGGTTTCAGACAAGAGGCACAAGATAAAGTCAATCTTGAAGAATTTCCTCAGGAGACTGAAAGGTTTTCACAAGATGAAGAGGTGTTACAGACAGAAAATCTAGAGACAGAAGTAGAGAGGAGGCCCAAGACACCTCCCAAGTCCAGTAAGTCCACTCCTTCTTCATCACCTGCTGTTGATGTTATTATACCTAAGGCCATAGGAGAGACAAGATATACATATCTAGGAAGTACCATAGCTTCCTTAACCCCTTTACAGTCTTCCTTTGGGTTCCCACATATGGGAGCCATATATGTTAGTGACCTCACCCCTATCTCCAAAGATGAGATCCCTCCTTCTGATTATTTCTTCAGCAAAAAGAGGAAGGATGTCCTAAAACAAGAGATGTATATGAGAGAGGGGGGTATGGTGAAAAAGCATAGGGCCTAGGTAGATGGCCAAAATTTGGAAGAGGAGGATTTCACTACCGAGGTAGCAGGCTCCATGGGATCCATGGAAACAACAAACCTTTTTACTGTGGAGAACATGAGATCAAAGATAAAGAAGAGTAACCACACAATAGATCAATTGAAAGACCAGTTAAAGAATGCTGAGAGAAACATTAGAGAAGAGGTAAATAAAATCTTGGAGCATGCCAGAGCTGTTGAAAGGAAAGAAATTAAATCACTCAAATCAAGCCTGGATGAAATGAACCAGAAGATACAAGCAAGTCAGGTGCAGGTTACTCAACAAAATGAGCTTGTAAAACAACTACAAACTAAGTTAAATTTGACAGAAGGATGGGTTGTAGACTTAAAGGCTTTCCAGACCCTCTCGCTGGAAGCACATACAAAGATAGAAGCCGAGCAACAGAAATTAATCTCCAAAATAGAGATCATCCATAATTACTTTCAAGAGGTAAGAAAATCCCTTGATAATATTACTTTACTGGAAAAAGAGGCTAAAGCAGCAAGGAATACCTTCCAGTAAGCAGTCGCGTGTTCAGGAAACAGAGAGGTGTAAAAAAATCTAAAGCTTTCTGTCACTGAATAGATAAGAGGAGACATCATGCTCAAGGAATGGGAAACAAATATATCCGAAAACAAGAAGATAAACAAAGAAATCAAAGACGATTGTGAGGGAATCTTTGATTCTTTGGATAAGCAAGCGTTAGGTATCAAAGAAATGATTTCTCTGAGCCACTGGGGTAGATAAACATTGTGAAACAACAATTGAACTGTAAAGAAGGCTTGCAAGAGATTTAGGCAGACATTTCACAGTTGAAGGAAATCAACGCCAACCTAATAGATAGATGGCTGGTACAACCTAATTTAAAATTGCAAGTGATCAAGTTTGCCAATAAAGGTTTTGAAGACCAGCTTCCAAAGATACAAAGAAAGTTTTATCTGTTTGAGACTAAGGATCTTCCGACACCTCCTAGAAATTTTGTTCATTTTCTGGAGAAATGTATTGAATATATAGCATCAAAGGAGGGAGAGACTTTGACTGAACAATGAATTATCATCTGAAAGCTTATACTATTGAAATTATAGATAAGCAAAGTTAATCATGCAACGGTTAACGTTTTAGCTTTGTAACTAATTTTCTCCTAAAAAGTAGAAGGTTGTTAACTATAAAGTGTTGATGACCTTGTATAAATAGAAGGAGCGAAGACTGAAAGAGGGCTATTTCTTTCTCTAAAAGGACATTTTTTGATGAAAGTAATTTTGAAGAAGCTCTGAATTAATAGAAATGCAGATTGAAGATTCCATATTTTGTCACGTCTGAGTTATGTGTTCCCCTGTCTTTTCATATTTCTTTCGTATATCTAATTGATGAACACTCGACTACAATTTAGTGCAACCTCTAATGTGGAAATTATTATTCTTGTCATTTAAATCATCTACAATTTTTCCTATGTATTAGTTATCAACATATACAAGAATTGTAAATGTTTAGATTTCAATATCATATGCTTCATTAATATTTTCATGTTTCATATTCTTCTGTTACAATGTGAGATTCCTCTTAAATTGATGCCTCACCTTGTTAATAACTTTATGTTTTCCCTCATATCATGCATGTTCCCTTTCCTTTAAATTGAACTCAGATACAAGAAATGACCTTTAATTTAGTCATCCTATTAATTCATGTTTTAAAATCTTTCTCTTTACAGTGTGAAATAGAGATAACGAAGCCTAAAATGAAAACACTGAATTATATCTTCCTTACCTTTTATCCTTCATGAAAGTACCAATTTCAAGGGAACCTAACATTGAACCCGGTCTTTCAGATCAAACCAACATCGCTCTAAATCTATTTAAAACTATCTGACAAACAACAAATAATCGGGTTGAGTTAGAATGTTCATGGGAAACAATTGAGAGAGATATCAACATTCAGGAAAACTGGGAATTTCGACAGAGATAGTTGAGGAACCAAACATAGCCCTCACCTTTAATCACTGATTTTTATGTCCTCAACTTCCTCTATCTTTTCAGATGCCTTGACTGTATACTTTAGAGCCTTACAATATAAACTCAGAAACAACAACGTGTATAAACACAAGTGAATGGTCCTAGTAAGCATCGAGCGAACCTTCTCCTATATTGGGATGCAGACCAATGGAGATAAGATACATTTATCACAAAGGTGTACTTGTGGTAAATGGGCCCAAACATAGTCCTTCCTTGATCATGATAAGGAATAATATGGAATCGTGGTGCTTGAGGTGTTTTCCGTGTTTCAATTAGCATCAGGCTAACATTCACTCATAGGGGTGTACTTGTGGTGAATGACCCCGGTGTGGTATTTGTCTTAGTCATGGTAATTTGAAAAGGAATAATAAAGACTCAAGATGCTAGATGCCTTCAAATGTAGACCTAGAGTGAGCTTGATCTCGAGATTCGATTGGCTCAAATGGAGAGCCTCAGAGGGAGTTTCCCCTTGGTTCATGTGGGAGAGAGACATCTCCCAATATTGAAAGACGAGTGTTACTAGTCTAGGGAGAAGTTTGTATACTTTAGAGACAAGCATGGCATGATGAAGAATTTGTCTCTCATTTAGAGGGAGTGTTGATGTTTGGACAACATCGAGAAGACATTCTCCCAGATCATATGGTAGGTTTCTACTAATGTTGCATATGATGATAAATACCATCCTCGTTAAGAGGGAGTGATAATATGACAACCAATTTTTAGATGTTATGAATACCTCCTTAGTTAAGAGGGAGTGTTGAAATTGTAACTATGGTCAACATTCATAATGTAAAAAGTAAAAAGTGAAAAGTTGTTTAGTATATATATATATATATATATATATATATATAATAAGTAGTTATTTATTATCCAAGGGATGCATCCTTTCATGGATGGTCACCATATATTATATATATATATATATTTCAAATATGGTTCAAGATGACTTAGCTTGATCAACCACAAGGAACTGGCCACCCCTTGTAGGATGAGCTAGATCAAGTCTTGTCGATACCAACTACATGATGTGTATAAACACAGGTGAATGGCCCTAGTAAGCATTGGGTGAACCTTCTCCTAGATTGGGCTGCAGACCAAGGGAGATAGGATACATTTATCACAAAGGTGTACTTGTGGTAAATGGGCCCAGGCATAGTCCTTCCTTGATCATGAAAAGGAATAATATGGACTCACATTGCTTGAGGTGCTTTCCATGTGTCAGTTAATATTCACTCACAGGGGTGTACTTGTTGGATTATTGAGAGGGGGGGGTGAATCAATAATAGCATAATTATAATCCTTTTTCTCCAAATAATCCAAGTGTTATATCAATGTAGAATTGTTATCCAATAATGAGCAATAAGAAATGAACAATCACACACATACACAGTACACCAATGATTTACGTGGAAACACAAATAAGGAGAAAACCACAAAATGCTTTATCTTATATGTCTTGAAGAATTACGTTCATTGGAAGTACCAACTTCCTTTGTTTTTCAGCTGCAATTGGAAGGAGGCTCGAACCCCCTAGTTTCTCAGGATACAACCTGAGGGAAGCTCCAACTCCCCAATTCTTAGGATACAACTAGAAAGAGGCTACAACCCCCTATGTTCTCCGGCTACAATCGGAAGGTGGCTACAACCACTTGTCCTTGCCCCTTCCAACTGCCCTGAAGTAGAAGTAGAATGATGGAACCACTGTCACACTATCACTATGAGATATGCCACTGTAAACATGTACCAATAAAACTGAACCATGCATCAACCTGTACCTCAACCTATAATTAACTTGTATCATAAACACGTGCATCAACTGTGCACCAACCTGTACCAAACAATTTGTAATCAACCTGTACCCTAAACAAGTGCAACCAACCATGTACCATGTTAAGAACCTGAATAGATCTAAAAATATAATCACCACAATTACTGAATACAAAATAGATCCATAGAGCAAAGATAGAAGAAACCACACTTTATTATTACCAAACCCTTGAGGTATGGCAACACCATACAATGGATCCTACTATGGAAGGGATCCTCTCCTGTTCACTTGCCTCTTTGAGGGGGCATCCTCCTATTGAGCTACCGCTCCACAATACAATATTTCTCTTCATGTCTCATTACATTGC
>JASDQU010101327.1:100121-120591 GCA_032191745.1 Picea mariana | reverse complement strand
TCTTACATTTATTATATCTAACTACCATAGTGGGCCTTATTTAATAATATAGTGGACCTAGTCCACCTTACATTGAATGACCTCCACTATTATCACTATGGGCCCTCTGCCCCCCCCCACTACCTCTCTAGCTACCTTACATTCCATCCCCCTTATGAAAGCGTTGTCCTCAACGATTGATGTACAACCATATACCAGGGTCCCATGGATAATTGTGGACCGTAATGCTGAAGAAGACTGAAGAACCAAAGTCCCATGTAGAAAGGAAATCCACCATGCTGAAGTAGTCCAACCACCATTGTAAGCCCGGGTCCCATGTCCAAGTGATCATGTGAACTCCCCGTAGAAGATTTTGGAACCCAATAACCAACTCCAAATGATGCTCCAAAGACTGACACCTATCATGTGGATGCAAATAAGAAGATCCATCCACATAGTGGAAAAGGGTCATAGCATAATCTAAAAGTAATAATACCACTGTAGAATATGCAGACTGAACACTGGTAACTAGCTCCTGACCCAAGTCGTAGGTCGAGCCATGAGGACATGGGCCCTAACCTCCTCCTTGAGGAATGTGGTATACATAGGGAGGTAATATGGGGTACCTAGGGAGGTACCCAATGGGAATGTAGTTATGTGTTATTAGTGGAAGTCATTTAATATATGAGAATGTGGTAATTGAATGTAAGGTGGACTAGGTCCACTATATTAATAAAGGCCCACTATGGTAGTTGGATGTAATAAATGTGAGAAGGCTCTCTAGAAGGTTCCTAGGAGATAGGGAGAGCTATATAAAGAAGTCTAGGCAATGTAATGAAACATAGTGAAGAATATTGTGATTGTACAAGCAAGGATTGCTTGAGGAGTTTTATCCTTCCATAAGGATTAATATATGGTGTTACCCTACCTCAAGGGTTTTCTCTATTTCTTGTGTTCATGTTATGGTGAATGGTTTATGGTCTATTCTTGGTTATTTCTGAAGTATATTTGCAGATCTGGTATAGCTACTTAACATACCAAGTATGTACCAATCATGTGTCAAGTAATCATCAACTATGACTCATCAATATGTACCAACATCATCAACTATACACCTCATGTATGTGCCAACTCATCAACTACTTGTCTCATCCGTGTACCCAACTTGTACGTCAACCAAAATCCCTCATCAATTTCATCATCCAAATATGTTTTGTAACTCTGTAATAGACCTGGTGTATATGATCACATACCTGCAAACCTTCCTTAACTTTAACAACACGATACTATCATTTTCATCAAATGTTTCTTTAGTCTCACAAGACTAGTTTTGGATTAGTCAACAACCCTAACTTGAAATAATCATAAATTTTTACCTGTAATGAATAAATATTTGAAACTGATACACAATTTTCTTTATTGTGTTTTATGCAATTCCTCCAGGTGTCACTACTTGGAACCTCTCAGAAAAGGAGTTATGGCAAAAATGGCACACCTTGCTGAATTCCGTCTTATTCTAGAGAGTGACCTTGTAGAGCGTGCCCCGCATGGAATATTTGTTAAATTGATATGAAACTATTATAAAGAATACTACAGACTGTAATCTAACCAACACATTTTTTCTTACTAAATTTTTAATTGTTATGAATAATTTATGACGTTTTTACCCGAAACACCTGTTTTTGACTAGTTTCAGGACTAACCACAAACCTTATTTTCCACAGAGTGTAACTCCAAAAATAAAATGACCCACAAGATGAATGTTTTTCCACATATACTTGGATATTTTTCCTCAATGGAATAGAAATTTCACAGTCTAAATAATTCTAGAAAAAAAATTATTGTGAAAATGGTGAGATGACCTGAAAAATACATACCTTAGAAAGCATCATCAAAAGAATTTATTCTTCCTTGAATTCCGACCTTCTTTTCTTCACTTTCCTTAGAAATTCGGCTGAGCTATCCTTTGGTTACCTCAGAACCCTATAGGTATTCAATATGCTCAAGTGTATATTAAATGAGAGAGCCTTGCCTCTTATTTATACTCTCCAAGTAGCTTCCTTAAAAACATCTTCTAGGTCAATTTGCCCACTTTCTTTATTTTAGGGTTAACCCACTTCTAATTTCTCCATTAAATTTATTATTGAATTAATTTATTTTGTATTCACTTTGAATTATAGTACACTCATCACTTCACTTTATTATTTACCTTTTAAAATCTCTTAAACCACTTTGACTACCTTGACCTTTTGGATAAGTTTTTATACTTTAGAGACAAGCATGGCATGATGAAGAATGTCTCTCTCATTGAGAGGGAATGTTGATGTTTGGAAAACATCGAGAAGACATTCTCCCAAATAATATGGCATGTTTCTACTAATGTTTCATATGATGATAAATACTTTCCTAGTTAAGAGGGAGTGATCATATGACAACCAACTTGCATATGCTATGAATACCTCCCTAGTTAAGAGGGAGTGTTAAAATTGTAACTATGGTCGGTATTCATAATGTGAAAAGTAAAAAGTGAAAAGTTGTTTAGTATAAATATATATAATAAATAAGTAGTTATTTATTATCCAAGGGATGCATCCTTTCATGGATGGTCACCATATGTTCTATATATATGAAAAATTCATCATTGTAATAACATCATCGAAGATCGTATATCATCTCATATTATCTCATATAGAAAATTTAACAGTTCTTACCTCACCTTAAAAAATTTGAACAAATATCCTCATATATATGTATTCATATTCAATACCTTGGTTATTTGTAAAGTAATAAAAGGTTGATAGATGTTCAAGAGATAAAACCTCATCTTCCCCATTAAATATAGGAAATAACTTTAGATAATTGTCTGGAAAATTATGCAGATTCCTAGGAATATTCAAAGTGGCATATCTAACAACTGCTTTATTAAAAACCGTTGGTGGGGGTGGTGGAGGTGGTGGTTGTCGAGGGATATTTCCTTCCATTACTATAAGGTCGATTAACAACTATGAATTCCCAGGAGTAAGTGGGTTGAAAAACAATTTAAATTCTTCTTCTTCTTTAGGAACTTGAGGAATAATCCTTGGAGAAATCACAAGGGGAAGTTTTGAAGAAATTATAGGAGAAGGTATACAAGAGATGAAAAGAGAGTCCTTGAGGGAAAGTGTTTTGTAATTTTCATGAAACAAATTCAACATGCAATTTATTGACATAAAGTCTTGTAACAACGATATAATAAAAATATAACTATATAAAATCAAATTATTATTAAAGTTTCAATAAACGTTTAATAATAATACTTTATTAACAAAACTTAACTCTAAAAATAACAAGATTATGATAAAAACTAAATCAAAACTAATCTAAACAACACCTAAACCTTGCAAAGATAAAATAAATCAAACATTTATGATATTTTTAAAACTAAGCTAGCTCTAAGTTTTATTCAAATATTAACTACAAAGTATAAAAACCTTAAAACTTTAATAAAACCTAACTATCTTATAAATTCAAACTTTATTTATAAATGTTAACAAACATTTAAATTTTGTTACAACACAACTCATGAAGGCATTCAATGTCCCAGATGATGTGTTAAAGGAAATGAAAGAATTGGAAATACAAAAAAACAAGTTATTGCTTGAGGAGGAGATGGAATGGAGGATGAAGAGCCGGGTGACTTGGGATAGTGAAGGTGAAAAAAACACTAAATTCTTCCACAACTTTGTTGCACACTACAAACATAAGAATACTATATGGGATTTGATGGATGAGGAAGGTCGAAGATGAGTTGGTAGTTATGGGGGTGTGACACTTTAAAGGACTTTTCAAAGATCCCAATGCCAATCTTGTGAAAAGGATGGAAGTGATTAGAGCCTTTCCTAGATTTGTTAATCAACAAGATAATGTTTAGTTTCTCTGAGATATTTTAGAGGAGTTGCTTGTAACATTAAATACTCAAGAAGGACCATAGCCCTGGGCCTGATGGGTGGACAGTCAAATTTTTCATTGCTTTCTTTGATGTGGTAGGGAATGATTTACTTCATGTTACTAAGGAGATTTGGAAAAATGGATAGGTGCCCGAAAATACAAATTCAAATTTTATTGCATTGATCCTGAAGGTGGACCACCCAAAAGGGTTTGGTGACTTCATTCCTATTGCTTTGTGCAACATGACCTGCAAAACAAATGCAAAAATCGTAGCTCTGAGAATAAGTACCCTTCTCTCTAATGTGATTTCAGATGAACAATTCAAGTTTCTATAGACAAGGCATATACATGAAGTGATTGGCTCGAAGTAGGAATCTCTGCATAGTATAAAAACAAGGAATCAGCCAGCATTTGTTCTAAAAGTGGACCTTTCAAAAGCCTATGACAGAGTCTTGCGAACCTTTTAACAAATCCTCCTACATGTTGTTTTTTCCTATTAGATAATGAAATGGATAATGGGATGGTGAGTTAGCTCTAATTGATGGAGTGGTTGAGGTCAACAGATGTGTTGAGTGCATTAGATGAAGTCTACATGACACCCCATAGATGTGGTTATGGGACCTGAAGTTGGTTGAGGAATATGGACATGAAGGACAATGTAAATATAGGTGAGACACTCATAGATAGATTGTCCTTGTCGTTATTTTTCCGGTGATAGTTGGTACTCCACTTGATTCCTCATGGTTAGGGAGATATGACCTTGTGAAGTTAGAATCCCTAAAGAATGGTCAAGAAGCCCCTACACTGGTTACATGTCATTAATGAAAGGGTAAATTTGTTTTAACAAGAAAGTTCAAGAAGCCTTAAGAATAAGGAAAGAGGTTACCCAACAAAAGTATAAATACACATCATGAGACATTCATTTGACACACACACTTACATTGAATATCTATCTTGTGAGAATGTTATGTTCTACTATTTTGGTTTATTGGTAAATCTGATGAAAATAATGAGGCAACGAAGAAAGTGCAAGGAAAGAGTGAACATTTCAGAGCTGCAGAGTGCAAGGGTTTTTCTGTAACCCGAATTCAGCAGGCCCTCGTGGGTTAGCTTGAGGGTGTCACATGAGGCATCCCCAAGGTTTGCCTAAGTGATGTCACGCGAGGCCCTACGTGATAGGGAGTCTTAGTCTTGTGAGGCTAAGGAAAATTTGGGGGAAATGTTGGAACCAAGCTGCTAAAGGTTGTGGAAGAGTTACATGTTAGTGTTACAGTACAATAGGTCATCTACAGGTTACATGTATGCTTATGTGATCATATCTTATGCTTGGTTATGGTATGGTACATGCATGAGAGGCATGCCTTGTTGATGCATGGGACATCTTGGTGACATTGGTATGGTACATTGATTATTAGTACATCTTGGTTGTATGGATATCTTGGTATTTGTTTTGGTTACATGGTGACGATGTTACATGCTTGAGGCTTATTCTTGGTATACTCTTGATGCATTGGCACATGGTGTATGGTTGTCATTGATATTGATACATTCTTGAGGATTACACTTGATATATGAAAACATATGTATGAGATACATCTCTTGGTGATGTTTGTACTTGGTTTAGGTACACCATTGATGGTACTTGCTTGATATATCCTATGGTACTTGGTGTATGGCATGATTGAGTGATATGGTATATGGTTGAGATACGTTGTCGGTACATGGTATGGTATAGGTATTGATGTACATGGTTGATACATGATATTGTACAAGATTGGTACCTGGTATGGTGTTGATGTACATGGTTGATGGTTGAGGCATATGATATAGGTTGTGGTGCGTGGTTGATGCACTTGATGTTGTACAGGTGTTGGTGCATGGTTGATGCACTTGTTGTGGTATAGGTTATGGTAAACGATTGATGCTTGGTATGGTACACGTTGATGGTTTGGTACATGGTTGAGACACATATCTTGTGATGGTATGTTGGTGTTCTTGGTACATGCTTGGTAGAGGCATGTGTTGGTGATGTTGGGCATCTAGTTGAGAGGTGTCCTTGGTATATGATCCATGTGAGAGGATCTAGTTGAGTATCGATGACAATAACAGGTTGTATACAATGACAAGTTGGTGATAGGGACATGTTGACAGGTTACAGGTTGATGTGACAGTGGCAGTGATTGTGTTAGTGACAATTGGTATACACTTGTATTTCAGGGCGACAGGATGGGGAAAAGAAAGGGGGTTGTAGCCTCCTTCTGGTTGGTGCTGGAGAACTCAAGGAGTTGGAGCTTCCTTTAGGTTGGAGCCTGAAAATCAAGGGGTTGTAGCCTCCTTCTAGTTGGGGCCAGAGAATTTAGGGATTGTAGCTTCCTTTAGGTTGGAGCCTGTAAATAGGGGGTTGTAGACTCCTTCCAGTTCCAATTGGAGAATTGGGAAGTTGGTGCTTCTAATGAATGTATTCTTTGATATATAAGAAATCACTCTATGGTTTTCTCCTGTTTGGGTTTCCACATAAATTCTGGTGTATTGTGTAATTGATGTGATGTTGTTGATGTGATCTCACTTATGTTTATATGCTCATGATACACTGATAATATATTGATGATATATTGTTGATTAAGTTGAAGTTTATATATTTTGGTTAAAAGTTGTAAGAGTGCTCATACTGATTCACTCCCCCCCTATCAATATTCCAACAATTGGTATCAAGTAGGTTCCTTCAGGAAAAAAATTAACCACTGGAAGTTAGATCATGGAGATAAAGAATAGTGCATACATAGATAATGAAATACCATTGTTTGATGGTCATTTTGGTCAGGACTATGAGATGTGGAATATCAAGATGAAAATATTTTTATAGGCACAAGGATATGATGTTTAAAAATCAGTTGTTATAGGATACACCGCTACAAAGAAGCCAAAACCAACAACCAAGTGGAATTGAAAAAGAACAACAAAATAACAATGGATTTT
Organism: Picea mariana; assembly: GCA_032191745.1. Lineage (NCBI taxonomy): Eukaryota > Viridiplantae > Streptophyta > Pinopsida > Pinales > Pinaceae > Picea > Picea mariana. The sequence goes on along the minus strand of JASDQU010101327.1, from coordinate 113,709 downwards.
ATCTTGGAAGGATTACTTGATTCAACAAAAGACAAAGTGGGAAAATGTTCATCAGCTAAAGAAATTTGGGACAAGCTACATAATCTCTATTTTTCTCCCATCACAGAGTCAAATAATGCTAAAGAAGATGCAAGAATAGAACAAGAACAAATATGCTCATCATGTTAGGCAGATTCAAAAGAGCAAGATTGTGAAGAAGGCATAGTAGATATGGAAGAAGAATTAATCAGTGCTTTAGATAAATTGAGAAAATAAAGGAAGAAGAACGAGTCACTTGAGGAAAAATTGGTCAAGAAGAATTCTCAAGAAATTTCCAAATAATCCCAACAAGTCATCATAAAATTTAAAGCTTAGCTAGAAGAAGAAAAAAAGATTGAAGAAACTTACAAAAGTTAGATGGAAGAAAAACATTGTTTGGAAACTGAAATAGAAACACTAAGAAAAGAAGCAATGGAAGAGAAGCATTGTTTGGAAGCTGAAAGAAAGAAAGCTGAGAAAAGATAAAATATTTTGACATATCATCTCAAAGAAATATCCGAGGACTTAAATCAGCTTGAAGCAAAATTTGGTCAAGAAGAGAGAAAACTTGAAAAGGAAATCATCTCCTTGAATATCCAACTTGAATAAGAAAAGAGAATAGAAGAATCCATGACAACTTATATGATGAAGAAACAAGAAGAGGTTGAGAAGCTTGAAAAATAAGTTGTCACATTGAGAGCCAAAATCGTCAAGCTCAACAAGAATGTTGAAGAGACGAAAGCATCCAAATCATCAGTAAAGAATGTTGAAGAAAAACACTCCAGGTTGCTAGAAAAGAAAAATGAAGAAAATAATAAGAGTTTGGGAGAATTACTCAAAGGAAGGAATCACGGTCATCCATAATCAAAGAAAAATGGTAAATATACATCTTCAAGAAGACCATCCACATTCAAGCCACAAAGAAGCTTCAATCAGAAGGAATGGATCAACAGAAAAGAAGATCATGATTAGACAAGGCAGGAATTCATAAGAACTACACCAAAAAGGAGATCATTCACTCCTAGGTATGTAAATTTCTTTTATGGTCATTGTTTTTATTGTTATAACTTTGGACATAAAGTTGCAGATTGTAGGGCTTATGAAGAAAAGTTCAAGCAAGAAATGCTTATGTGTCCCGACACAACATCGAATGCTACAAATGCCACAATTATGGTCACATAGCTTGTAATTGTAGAAGCATGATGGATACTTCCTTGAGAAATAAAATTGATATCATATATAAGAAAGTTTGGAAAAGAAAAAAAGAATAGGTAAAGGAAGATCAGATGAATGAAGGACACCTAGAAGTCATATTCTCAGGATTGGAAATAGTATGAGATGAAGAAAAATATACAAGGAAAAAGGAAGATGTCAGACATTTAAAGGTTTGGAGAAGAAATGGAAAACAAGAAAAACAAGTGAATAAAGATTAGGTCCCAGAGATCGCAGGATTGGTAGTAGTGCGAGAAAAAAAAGAACATGTGAATAAAGTGTCAATATTTTATGGAAACCTGCATAAGATACAAAAGAAAATACAAACAAAGATTATCAAGAAAAAGGACGAGAGATTCAATACAGAAGAATAAGAAAATATATTCACACTAGTCCAATGAGATGATCAATGATCGAATAATACAATGAATGAGTGATACAAACTCATATAGGAGATAACATTCCATAATTAAGAAAAATGAACAACCGATGAGATCTTCTTAGGAATGCATGCATGCATAATAGTGATGGTCTAAAATATAAAGTCTATAATAGAACTAGCTCCAATTAACTCATAGTGAACTAGTGAGTCGAAAATATAAATATTTCCAACACCCCCCCTAAACATCACTATGGAGTAATAAAAAATGAGTCCCGACAACTAGGCCATATTAGGTACTCATGTACAATGCAACGAATGACACTGAAAAAAAATGAGGAAAGAGGGAAAACCACATGGGAACAAACCCCCCCCTCAAAATACAATGCATCAAAAGAAGAAAAAGAAGTTGCTAGGCAATTGTGTTCTTCACTCCAATATGATCCCACAATGTCTGAAACTTCAGTACATTGAAGGTCTTGGTGAAGATGTCGACAGTTTGTTCAGAGGAAGGAAAGAACTACATATCAATGATCCTGTTATGTACTAGATCTCTGATGAAATGCATGTGGACCTCAATGTGTTTGGTTTGTTGTCGCTGTACTGGATCTTTGCAAAATCTCAGTGTACTTTGATTTTAACACCATATGACATTTGGACAGTGAAACTAGATACCAAGATCGGTAAGGAAGTGTTGAAGCCAAAGTACTTGAATGATACAATCGACTACTCCTATGTACTCGACCTCTGCGGAAGATAAATCAATGGCTAATTTCTTCTTGCTTGACCATAAAATAGGGCCTGACCCCAAACTAGAGTGTTTTCAGAAGTGGATTTGTGATATGTGCCATCTCCAACCCAATATGAATCTGCGAAGCCTATGAGATCCAATGCACAACCAAATGCATAGTGAATCCCATAAATCATGGTGCTCTGAACATATCCAAGGATGCGTTTGGCAACCTTCCACTGCAGATCATGGGGTTCCTACATGTGTCTGGAAACTGATCCTACTGCATACGAGGTATCCAGACAGGTGTGGGTGTGTTACACATTATTTTGGTCACCCTAGTGATGTTTCTACAAGCATGTGTTCAGGCTCCCAAAAGGATACTTCTCAGGAGAAAAGTGATTGACTTTCTCCTCTACAAAACTTGTTTTTAGAAGGATGTCGTAGGCTAGACATAAGACACAGTGTAGAAATGCCTGATTTCCACAGGCTGTCCTAAACTTGGCTTGCAGATTTTTCGTAGGCTACTCTATAGACAGGGTGCGACGACGTTTGAAGACAAAAGAAAGGACAGAGTTCACGAAGGTTTTGGAAGGAAATTTTCTAGAATATGAGGTGGCATCTGTATGGTTGGGATCCTACTGGCTTCTTTGATTTGGTGGGATCATCCTAATCTCTTTAACCATCTCTACTTATCCTATATAATGATGGATTTCTCATGGAAAAGGTTAAGGAAGTAAGAAAGAGAAAACCATATCAAGTAAGGAATTTATGAAGGAATAGGCTGAGAATTGTCTGAGGAACTCTATTTCAATTGATGTTTGAGGTCTGCATTTGACCATCAAAGTATTGTAGATCATCTTCATACAAGTTTGGAGCAAGTGTGTGTGTTCAAGAGAAGTCCAAACTTGCACAAGCCTTCTATCGAGTTGACCATCTGTAGTTATCAAATTCTTACCATGTCGGCCTTCTCTATGTCAGTTTCAAATCATCTTCACACTTTGATCTACTTTAAATATGTTACTTATTTCGTGTCATTGATGGGGGATACATTAAGGCCCTCCTGTGACGAGTCTTTTCCTGTTGACTTCAACTCATTATTTAGGAATAAGAATGTTACACGTCAAAATTACTCAACTGGATAAGTGTCGCATGTTCCTCTCAATTATCGTAAGTGTCACATTTTCCTTACAACTTTCGCAAGTGTTGCAAGTTGTTTGAAAGTGTCGCAAACGTTGTTCAAGCATACTGCCATAATGATGACACTAAGGAGGCACTTAAAACATCTCATACACTTGAATTATAGAAGGGGAACTGGTTAACTGAAGCCAAATAACTCTTATCACCTGAGAAGAGCTCTTAAACAAAGGTTCTGAGGGTGAGCGCTCCCCTACATCAGCCTTAGGAGTGCTAGCGCTCCCCTATAAGGCCTCAGGGAGCGTTATAAATCTTGTCTTCCCCTCTGAAGGAGCGCTATCCACTTTTGGAGTGCTGGCGCTTCTCTCAAGCTTCCTAGGGAGAGCTACAACGTTCTGATGCTCCTTTTGGGGGAGCACTGCCTAATCTGAGGCAGTAGTTGGCCCTTTGAGGAGAATAAGGGGAGGATCCTTCAAGTTTAGAAGGCAGTTGCATTCAAATTCTTGGTTCCATTAAGGGATCCCTGATCTAAGGAGGAAGTTCCTCAACTTGTTCTAAAGATAACTAAAGAGGTTAAGCTCCTCTTAACCTATATAAGTAAGCTCTATGATGGTGAAAAGGGGGGAGAATTGCTAGCATAAAACCTATGATCTCATAGGGAACTCATAGTCAGTCAAAGGAGAAGTGACTAGTGAAGTTGCTATCATCCAGGTTGTGGATCTTTCGAGCAAGGTTTAAACAAAGGGGACTTGACGAAGTTGTCGCATTTGCATCTACGATTGTAAGTACTGCTATCGTTATTCTCATCAATATGACATGCTTGGCCTGTTTCTTTCTAGTTTGTGCCTGATCTCACATGAACCTATCATTGATAGATAGATCTATTTTCAAGCTAACATCAATAGAGTAGGAAGTGGTCGTACTTTGTTTGTCTACAAGACTCAGAGAGGAGCGAGAGTTCGGAGCTCGATTTGGAGCGTGCAGGGACAAACATCGATAAAAAGGTACTGCTGTTCTCCTTCCTTCTCATGTGCTAGTTTGCATGGATTTGAAAGGAAGTTAGTGACCACATTAAGCACTTTCTATCTTAGAGTAGGGTCTAGCTCTTTGAGGCAATCTACCTGTCCGTAGGGAGATTTTCCTACAACAGAAACTGGCGACTCCGCTGGGGAGATCCTCAAATCGAAACTTCTTGTTTTGATTTCTCCTCATAGAACTTGTTTTACCCCTTGATCTTTTCAGACCTGGTTCACTCCTCTTTTGATTGGTTTCATGAGATGATTGGCTCCCTACCCCATCACACTCAGCCTAATTGTCGAAATTGAACTGCAATTTTTGAATTTTTGACATTTTTGAGAGCTTTTTGAACCTGGCGCCCCTGTCCCTATGTTAACAGAGTGCCAATGCTCCCTAAGTGCCTTACACAGAGTGCTATAATGCTCCTTGCCTTTGGCAACAGAGCGCCAGCCCTCTTTTGGCCAATAAACCTTCCAGAATTGCTTTTTCTCGATTTTACCTCTGTGTTTCTCTTGCTGGGTTACCTTGTGAGTCAATCCTTCTTCCTTTCCAGCCTTGACATCTGTCTTCTTTGAAGAACAAACATCTTGCTGTTTGGATTTTGTAGCCTCCTTCACTATTTTTGCTGAGTTTTTCTGCCATTTGGAGTCTGAAACCCATGCATTGTCTTTCTCTCTTTTTGACTGAATGAAAAACTCTGGTGATAGTCATCAAAGGCCTACATATCTTTTCATTTGGTTTTAGTTAAGATCATTGTTCTTCGACATTTCCTTTGGTGTGAAGTTTGATTTCTCTTTGATTGTTTCTTTTCTTTTGCTTCTTGTTTTTATCACAACGAGAGGGTGTATTGTTTGTATGATTCTTGCTTGTGTTGGTCTGATTTTCATTCATCCAAAAAGATAATTAGCAAGACGAGCATTGTTTTGAATTAATCATTATTCATATGCAAACGATCGAAGGCATCTTCACGATTGATTGTGTATATTAGAAGGTATCTAAAAAGTTTTAGCAACACATCGGGATTTGATTGAGGTAAATTTGTTTGAAGACATTCCTTATTTGTGCTTGTTAGTGAAAAGAACTCTCTCTCTCCCTTAGATAGATGTTCATTGAAAAGAAATGAATGCTTATCATCTTTGATGGATGTTTGGGACTGAGTCATAATTCCATTCGTTTCACTTCCATGCACCCCTTTTGAGTAAAGAACAACTATAAAATGAACGCTAATTAAAAAATTATCTAGAAAATTTTCTTTTCTAGGATCCTCCACTAACAGTAGATTAGGCTGTGAGCATAACTCTCCAAAGTTTCCAAAAAAAACATTAGCATCCTGAGTTAGGGAGAGTCAAATCCAATTATCGTATAAGTCTACCTGGGATCCCCCTCTCACACAGGGGTTACGCATGAGGTCACATTCGGGTGAGCTACAGGGACTAACCCTCCGTGGTTTAACTGATTGTGGTGGTCAGATCGTATTATGGGGATCGCTTAAAGGTAAATCCACAATTACTGCGTGGAAGCCTTTTAGTTTATTTCGGGCTCGATACCCTGCCCGTATGTTCAGATCATACTGTCGACTGTTCCCGCCCAGGGGCTGACTATGAATAGGTAACCTTAGTGGCCATAATCTTTAGGGTCTTACATAAGGTGACAGTGATGGGAAGTCTCACTGTACCTGGAGCAGACATCTGTCAAACTCACTCGGGCTCCTTGGAGGGTAAATCCACAATTATTGCATGGAAGCTTGCACCAAGGCATAATTCCGTTAAGCAAGTCACCATTGTAACTGTTCCACCCTATCCCCACCCCTTCTTGACTTGATCACGCGACGTTGGATTTCATCACCAACTAGTACGATTATCGAGAGAAGGTCCTGTTTTCTTGGTTGTGATTCCTAGATTCTATTAGTGCATGTTGTTTCTTTTCGGTAGTTGGCCATAGATCTTTTTCACTGACTCTTTTTCGCCAACATCAAACCTCCATGCCGTTCATGGAGGCTACAGGGACTTCCTCCAAAAAATATGGAAGGAAACACCCCTTTACCCCCTCATTCTACGGAGCAATCTCCTCAACAGAGCGAGGTTCAAAACACTACAACTTCCCAGGAAGAAGTTCCCACTCCCTTAGAGAATTTTCGGATTGTTTCAGAGTCTTCGAAAGCTTTTTGCATTCTGGAGGGATATGAACAACATGTCCTCCAACTCAATTCCACTGGTGAATTTTTCATCATCAATCCTTCTGACATCCCGGCTGGGTCTCATCAAAACTCTTTAGCCGATGACCCTTTTTGGACCGAAAACATTGTTCGAAGTCCACCGTGCATGGTGCGAGATCTTTATGGAACAGGGGAAGGTGCCGATGCACCCATCTCCTACACCATACCCCTAAACCATTTTACCAGTACCACCACTTTTACGGCCACACCACCCGTTGGTCCGAACATACCGTCTATTGGCCCAAGGTCTACTCTTCCCCTCCAGATGACCCATTCTACAATGGTCCCTCACATTCAGACTATTCCTGCCGGTAATGCGGTGGTCAACCAAGCTGTGATTGGCACACCTATAACACAATGACCTACACTCCCTTTTGGGTTCAGAGCACTGAATACTACCCAAACCACTACTACCCAAGTTATGCCAGGAAGTTCCATACCTATTCAACAACCCGGAGGAATCCGTCTTGGTGGTCCTAATCCGCTCGGCAGCACCGGTCAGTCGTTTACGTCTGGTTCTCAAATTCCGTGAACTCTACCTCAAGCTGGGGGGCATCCTCCCACCAGAGGACAAATTCCATTCGGGGGGCACCCTCNATGCTAGGAAGTTCCATACCTATTCAACAACCCAGAGGAATCCGTCTTGGTGGTCCTAATCCGCTCGGCAGCACCGGTCAGTCGTTTACGTCTGGTTCTCAAATTCCGTGAACTCTACCTCAAGCTGGGGGGCATCCTCCCACCAGAGGACAAATTCCATTCGGGGGGCACCCTCATGCTGGGGGGAAGCCTCAATCCGGATTCTACCATCAACCATACGGACAAAATGTGTCTGCCACACCCAATCCGTGGAACATCCCTTTTCTGGGAAATCCACAGTTCTCGGCAGGACACAATTCTCAGACTCCGCAACAACCTCCTTATGGAAAAATGCCAAACCCTACCTATAACCCTCAAAACCCATCTGGTTATCCTCCGCTCACACATGCTCCTCAAAACACCTCGAATCCTAGGTACCCTGGTCAACACCAACCTCATACAAGAGGGCCCACTAGTTACAATTACCCACATAACCTGGTGATTGGCCCTGCTGGTGTCCCTGTGCCACACCAGCATTACTTGCAGGTTAACCAACAACTACCTTTTCTAGCTACCCTGGACCTTCCAGACTTGTCTCAGTTAACGAATGATCCTATTTATCATTCTCCGGTTTGGCCAGCTATTCCAGCTAAACTTCCTTCTGATATCCCAAAATTCGATGGAATGTCCGGAGAAGACCCAAACAACCACGTGATGACTTTCCATTTGTGGTGTTCATCCAACTCCCTCATGGACGATTCTATACGTTTGCGTCTTTTCCAATGAACGCTTATGGGCTCCGCGGTGAAATGGTATATTGAAGTACCGTGCACATCTTTTCACGATTTCAACTCTCTCGCCATGTCTTTCCTCACACACTTCCAACTACCTATTCGATACGAGACGAGTACTGAATTATTAACCTCCCTTTGTCAGACAACGTCCATACATATCTCTGATCATATCCATGAATGGAGACGACGACGAAGGCTAATCAAAGCCATCATTCCTAACTAATTGTTAGTAGAATGGTTCACTAAATCATTGCTACCCCAGATTGCTCGTGATGTTGCCATGGGTGGCGTAGTCACCGAGGAAGAAGCCATTGCCCGAGCTCAGTACTTAGACTTAGTATATTCACAATCCGGTACTCTGTATGAGTTGATACCGAATGCTTCCCATGCCACTAACGATCCATCCAAACCATCGTCTTCTTCCCACGCGGATGGAGTTATTGGCTTCGTCAAAACCCAATCTACTACCCAGTCGACTGGAATGATCCAGCGGCCCACTTCGACAGCTTCTCCCAGCCTGACTGCACCCTCTTCTACCCCCCCTCAAACTCAGGTCTCTGATGTGAATGCGGTCCAATCGACCCCTTCGCAACCACCTGGGGGCAAGAAGAAATCGAGAAACAAACCAAAGAAAAACAATAACGAACCAAAAAATCAACCGCAAACCCCTGCTGCTGGAAAACAACCACAATGAAAATTGAAATTACCATGTCTCATTTGTGGTGACGATCACTACACCCGAGACTGTCCACATTGTGATGAAGTGGCCAAGATTTTTAAGGGAAATTCACAACCCACTGTGCTTACTCAGCCTTTTCCGTAGCAACAATCTTTGGTTGCTCAAACCCCACTACTGGGGGTAGTTCCAACCCACCGCATGATGAGGCCTCGACAAGTGCCCACATTTACATGTTCAATGGGGTTAACCTGACCACTCAATCTGTGATGTATGACACACCAGTTAGACCTGATAAACTAAAGAATACTAATGGTTCTGTATCGGAGTCGTTACCATCTTCCGTTAATCCTCCGTCTATTAGTCCTCCATCTGGGCCACTTCAGATTGAGAAACCTTCATTTGACTCTATCTTACACCCTCCTAAGAGCACCATCCAGAATTCTACCTTTAATCCTAATTCATGGGCTGCCCAAAACTACAATATTGTAGAAGATTTGGCCCAAGCACCATGTGCTATGTCTACCTTGGAAGTTATACAACACTGTCCCAGTCAATGTAGAACGCTCTTAGCTGCTATCGGTGCTTTTGACCCCGAGTCATCAAACAATCTCACGTTTAATCTGGATGATCATCAACCACGACTCTCCCACCAGCTAGCTTTCCAAATCGATGTTGTTGTTCACAATCAACAAATCCATCGAACTATCCTGGATGAGGGAGCCTCTACTTGTGTCATGTCCTTAGCTTGTTGGAAGGGTTTAAAATCGCCTTCCCTTAACAAATCTACTACAATGTTACGCGCTTTCGATGGACAAGGTTTTCATACTCATGGATTATTACAATCCTTAGCCGTTTAGTTGGGTGGAAAAACTGTTACCGTTGATGTCGAGGTGGTCGATGCTCCTCTCGATTACAAACTATTACTCGGAAGAAGTTGGTTCTACACTATGAATGCCATCACTTTGTCGGTGTTTCTATGTGTACAATTGCCCCATCAAGGCAAAATTGTCACCATCGATCAACTTGATTTCTGTACACCCGATGCTCGCATCCCTGCTACCAACAACATTCCCTTTTAGGGAGACCACCCAGTTACGTATGAAAGCGTTGGTGTTGGCTTACTGAAAGATTCTAGCCTTATGGGTACTTTCCCTGCACCACTTCCACCCACCGCGCATCATATTTCCACTGTCAATATGATCTCGACTATGTCTTATCAATCCTTGGAATCATCTGATGCTTGGATTGTACCTAGTACTCTGGAATTTGATGTGCTCGGTGACACTATGCCACTTAGCCCAGCCGAGGCTGCATACATAGCTATTCAATCTCCCTCTCCCTCTTTAGACAATCCACATTTATTGACACCGGATGCATACTCGATGCCCTCATGGTTAGATTCCCTGCCGTCCGCCGTTGATTACATTTTCTAGATTTTTCCTTCTGACGAATCTATTATGGAAATGCTTAGCATTAACGATCTGCCTTTGGGATGATAACCATCATTGATCCTCTTTTCTTCCACCTTTGGAAGAAATTTATCAAGACATACGCTCTGTCTTCCCTCCTGATGTTACGAATGTTCCACAATCTCCGATCCTCACACAAGATACTCTCTCTGAGGGGAACATGGGAAACATCCCTACTATGATCGTTATTGATATTTTGATCAAACAAGGTGTCGTGGAAAACATTCACCTTGGTGATAATTGCACACCTGAAGAAGTGGTCTCTTACACTGCTTTGTTTAAAGAATTCCGCGATGTCTTCGCATGGAGTTACGAGGAAATGCCAGGGATTGACCCTTCCATCGTCGTACATGAAATCAAAACCTACCCTGACGTGAAACCTATTCGACAAAATCTTCACCCGGTTCATTCCAAGAAAATCGCAGCTATAAAGGCAGAACTTGAAAAACTTCGCAAATTTGGCTTTATCTACCCCGTCCCTTTGACTGAATTGGTCTCCAACCTTGTTCCGGTTGCCAAAAAACAAGGGACCATCTATTTTTGTGTCGACTATTGAGATCTCAACAAGGCTTGTCCTAAGGACAACTACCCTACGCCCTTCATCGATCAAATCATCGATAATTGCGCAGGGAGTGTAATCTTCTCTTTCATGGATGGATTTTTTGGGTATAACCAGATTGAAATATTACCTCCTGATCAACACAAGATAGCCTTTATCTGCCCATGGGGAATTTTGCGTATCGAAAGTTACCATTTGGCTTGAAAAATACTGGTGCCACTTTCTAGCGGGCCATGTCGTATGCTTTCCATGATATCAAGCATATCGCGGAGCCTTACCTCGACGATTTACCCGCCCATTCATCTAATCGATTCGATCACATCGATCACTTGCGAGCAATTTTTCTTCGATGTCGGTTCTATCATATTCGCTTGAACCCACACAAGTGCGTTTTTGCTGTTGAATCTGGTTGACTCCTCGGTTTCATTGTCTCCAAAGATGGGATCAGGGTGGATCCCTTAAATATTAAGGCCATTCTAGCCTTACCCCCACCTACCAATTTAACCCAACTCCAAAGTTTGCAAGGCAAAGAAAACTTCCTTCGCCATTTCATCTGCAACTATGCCGAAATAACTAAAGGATTTATGTGGTTACTGCAGAAAAACACCCCTTTGATCTGGGATGACACTGCCCAATGGTCATTCGATGCCCTCAAGCATGCTTTGACCCACGCTCCCTTGCTACACCCTCCAGAGTATACAAGGGACTATATCCTTTACTTGGCCGCCTCCGCTTCCACTATTGTGATGGTGTTAGTTCATGAGGACCCCAACGACGAAGAACATGTGATTTACTACCTGAGCAAAAGTCTATCTGGACCCGAGCTTCGATATTCACATGTCAAGAAACTGGCTCTGGCAGCCGTCATCGTTGTCCAGAGATTCTATCACTACATCTTATTATGCACCACCACGGTAATCACAGACTCCAACCCCATGTACCACGTCTTGACACGTCAAGTACTCGGGGGAAAATATTCAAAATGGATCATTATTCTTCAAGAATTCGATCTTGAGTTTACGAGGGCCAAATCCAAAAAATCCCTGGTGTTTGCAGAGCTTATCTGTGCTCTCCCTCGTGCCGATGAAAACATTGAACCTAGAGATTCTCTCCCCGATGAATCTCTCTTCCTCATCAACACTTCCGATCCTTGGTACGGAGACATTCTCCTCTACCTTCAAACCCAACGTTTTCAGCCCAACATTTCTCGCGAAGAGCGTCGACGTATTCGTCACCACTCTCGTCATTATCTCATCATTGGCGACACCTTGTATTGCCACGATATCGACACCATCCTTCGACAATGTCTGATTCACGAGGAGGCTGAACACATTTTGAATGATTGTCACCTTGGTGCCTTTGGCGGTCACCTCTCCAGGATGGCCACAGCCCAAAAAATCCTACGTGCCGGCTACTTTTGGCCCTCAATTTTCAAAGATTGCATCGAGGCTGTCAAAAAATGCCCACCCTGCCAAATCTTTAACAAGAAGGCACGCACCCACCCTACTACGCTGCACCCCATTATCTCCATCAGCCCCTTTGCCAAGTGGGGTATCGATTTCATGCAGTGTAAACCTACCTCAGCCGGGGGGCACGGTTACATAATCGTCGCCGTCGACTACTTCACCAAATGGGCTGAGGCTATGGCTACCTTCCTGAATGATGGCCGTACTACAAATTTGTTCCTTTTCAACCATATCATAACTCATTTTGGTGTACCACATGCCATTGTCACTGATCATGGTGCACACTTCAAAAACCATATGATGAGCGAGTTACATGTCAAATTGGGTTTTCGCCATGAAAACTCATCCCCTTACTACCCTCAAGCTAACGGACATGTTGAGGCCATCAACAAAGTTCTAAAAACCATGATCCAACGCATGGTAGGGGCAAATAAAACATCGTGGCATTTACAACTTTTCTCTGCTCTCTGGGCTTATCACACCTCTGTGAAAACTTCAACTAGATTCACTCCTTTCCAGTTGGTATATGGCATTGAAGCCGTCCTACCAATCGAGTGTGAGATTCCATCACTCAAACTAAAAGTAGAACTCCTGCCCCATACTTCTGCTGAAGAAGAACGATTCTTGTATCTATCCAAATTGGACGAAACATGTCGTGATGCTGTTGTCGCTAATGAGGCACATCAGAAATGAATTAAGAGTCAATATGACAAATCCGTCCACCCTCGGACTTTCGCAGAAGGAGACTTAGTCCTCCTTTATACCCAAGATCACGATAAATTGGGGACAGGAAATCTATAACCTCTATGGAATGGTCCTTACATCGTGAAGCATATCTTACATAGAGGCACCTAAAAATTAGTTGACCATGATGGAATTTCCCTGAGAGAGCCCCGAAACGAGCTTTACCTTAAAAAGTACTATGCCTAGATCACCTAGCATCTGTACTTTGTACATTATTGTATTTTAGTTTGGTGTGTCTATTTCTTTCGCGTGCTCGAGTCTTTACCATTGCCACTCATGACTATGATGGTGTTTTTTATGCACAGATGATGTCTTCCTTTCCTATCTTTTTTGGGTTCGTGGATGGCGCTAGCCGACATACTTGGAACATTGCTTCGGCAGCATGGGTTATTTACCAATTTGACGAGGTGGTGAGTTCAGGAGGGATCTGCTTAGGACCAACAACCAACAACATGGAAAAATATCATGCTGTCATCGGACTGTTGACCCAAGCCTCCTCCCTAGGTATCTCTCGTACAATTGTGTACTTAGACTCCCAACTCGTGGTTTATCAACTCAACTGTATCTACGCTATCCGTAGTCCTATCCTGCTA
>JASDQU010101327.1:78805-99861 GCA_032191745.1 Picea mariana | reverse complement strand
TATATATATATATATATATATGGCGTGACTGAAATGTTTTGATTACATCAAAAAATTATGTAGAAGAGCAAAATGTTGGGTCTCTAAACCCCTACAACACCGCCTGACAAGGCATACAAAAATGACCACTAGAGAGATTCTAATCTCTCTGCGTTACATTGTGCTGCGAGTAACACATCACCATGTGCACTACGTGCCTCAGCAGAGAATTGATATTCTCTGGTACTCACATAGTGTGCCTCTGCAGATGTAAAGGCACTTCCCCCCTCCGCAGAGGAGGAATGCCCATCGTAAGGCCTTGGAAGTTTCTTTCAACCTCCCGGAGACCTATCACTGGTACTACCAGATCCGCTGCAACCGGGATGCCCCCATGACGTCCTGGTATCGGTATATCAGCCGGGCGCACTGCTCCCTTATCTGCATGGTGAAAACAATACCTTTGTTAAAAAATCTTCTACATACCCCAAAAAATATATATACATCAAAAAATTTAAAAACAAAAACTAGACAAGGTATGGCTCGATCTCTTACCTGACACATCCTAGTCTTCCCCCGCTAGTAAAATCAAATCCATGCTCCCATGGAAATCCACCTCAGCATACGAGAAGTCCTCTATCCAGAGATACTGCCGTCTCAGCTAGGCAAAGAAATCGCCAGTGAAATGAAACTCTGACTCCGCTACCAGCCTCGGAGATAGACTGGTCCACCTCTCCATCCTCGGTTCATCCACTGGTCGAAATGCCAGTGCTATCTGAGGCTACATCTAAGGGATGTGCTCTAGAAGAAATGAGACCAAAAATGAGCCATAACCAAACTACTTCTATCCTGTTCTGCACAGTGAAATCTGTTCCTTCACATTTCGAAGGAACCCTGCGCTCCAGTTGAACAGTGTTGGTTCCAAACACTGAACACCGTAAGACACCTGCGATCTTGATGCCAGATGCACGCTAGTACTGCCCATCATGCTCGTGATGGAAAACAGTATAGACCGAAGGGGTAGCTCTCGAATTTCTTTGATAGGGATTCTACCCCCTACCAGCCTTGCTCCTGGGATACAGTGGCATGCCAGATACACGTCCATTTGTTTAGGTAGTGCCCTCTGCCCGAAGAAAGATATGGGGACCCCTCTTTTCGAGAGGCCAGTCAAAAAATACACATCTTCTAACTCAATGGTTAAAAGCTGTGTGCCAATCTGGAATCCTTTCTCTACAACATCCCATAGGCCGATCATATGCTCGAGCAATAAAATCTCTTTCTTCATTTTTTACAACTTGAAAAATTTGAGCAAGCCACAAGATCGCAACGCGGCCCGTGTGTGGGGAATCTGCAAGGTAGCTAAATCATCCATCTCATGTTCTCTTTCTTTCCACTCGATCATGGTCGCCGAAGTTACCTACAAAACAAAAAAATCAAGAAATTCATTATTTCCACGTTTTGGCAATTTCGACAATTTTCAAAAGCAATTTAAAACATGAAATAAGATGCCCACATCATTTAAAAGTGACCACACACTCTTTTATAACCACCACGCCCTCTCTTAACCATTTAACACCCATCATATAACAATGAAACGTTTTCAAATGCAAACGATTTCTTCTTGGTTGCGTGGGCATACGTGGGGGTTTATCACGGATTCCTTTCCAAAAAACGACCTATCTAATTGACTATTGAGGCGTTGGCATCTTAGCCATCCTTTTCTAGAAAATTTTTGCAAAAAGAATCCCATTTTTCCATCGATTTTCAAAGAGGCCAATTTGGTTCTATTTGGGGCAACTTAGGGCTTCATATTTTAAAAGAAATGATGCTATGAAAATGAATACTAAACCATGTAATTGAAATAAGAAGAGATGATGGTGAAAAGGGGGGAGAATTGCTAGAATCAAACCTATGATATCATAGGGAACTCACAGTCAGTCAAAGGAGAAGTGATCAGTGAAGCTGCTATCATCCAGGTTGTGGATCTTTTGAGCAAGGGTTAGACAAAGGGGACTTGACGAAGCTGTCGCATTCGCATCTACGATTGTAAGTACTGCTGTCGTTATTCTCATCAATATGACATGAACCTATCATTGATAGATAGATCTATTTTCAAGCTAACATCAATAGAGTAGGAAGTGGTTGTACTTTGTTTGTCTACAGGACTCAGCGAGGAGCGAGAGTTCGTAGCTCGATTTGGAGCATGCAGGGACAAACATCGATAAAAAGGTACTGCTGTTCTCCTTCCTTCTCATGTGCTAGTTTGTATGGATTTGAAAGGAAGTCAGTGACCACGTTAAGAACTTTCTTTCTTAGAGTATGGTCTAGATCTTTGAGGCAATCTACTTGTCCGCAGGGAGATTTTCCTACAACAAAGACTTAGAAACCAATTATTAACTTAGAACCTGCATGCCTCAATGGCTGACATGTTTCTTCACTTTCGAAAACAGATTCACATCATTGGTCCCTAATTGATAGATTCCATCGAGTGTTCAACTTCATCTCATTGACATCAATGGTGATTTCCCTCACACTTGTTAATGGTTTTCATCAATGACCGGTAATCACGTGGTTTCTACCATGTTCGACTCTAGAACCTATAATCACATGGTTGGATTCGTACTTACAAACAATGATATTGAAGACCCTGGACCTCACTGTTTTGATCCAGGTTGTGACAGAGTATTTATGATTTGTATTGAATCATAGATCCACTTTGTATGTCTCATGGCTATGTCCGATTTCGAGTTTTCTAGAGCATATATCCACAGTGTATTTCTGGTGGCTATGTAGAATCTTAATGACATGGATCCATGATGTATGATTGGGGTCCATGACTGAAATTTATGATTTAAATCACTTGTAGTATGAGCATGGGAATGCCTACCTCAGACATGGTATAATATTGCATAGATGCTTGGTTGTTTGCAGGTTCCCGATTTGTGCGCTCCTTGTTCCTAACACACACACACACATTTTACAAAGTATTTCGGCTATCATGAGTTCCAGCCTCATACTTTGGGGGGCATTCTATTACACATTATTTTGGTCACCTTTGTTATGTTTCTACAAGCATGTGTTCAGTCTCTTAAAAGGATCTTTCTCAGGAGAAAAGTGGCTGATTTCCTTCTCTACAAAAATTGTTTTTAGAAGGACGTCACAGGCTAGACATAAGACACAGTGAGGAAATGCCTGATTTCCACAGGCTGTCCTAAACTTTTATTGTGAAGTTTTCACATGCTACTCTATAGACAGGGTGCGGTGGTGTTTGAGGACTAAGGAAAGGGAGAAGTTCACGAAGGTTTTAGAAGGGAATCTTCTATAATATGAGGTGGCATCCATACGGTTGGGATCCTACTAGCTTCTCTGATTTGGTGGGATCATGTTAATCTCTTTAACCATCTCTCCTTCTCCTATATAATGATGGATTTCTCATGGAAAAGGTTAAGCAAGTAAGCAAGAGAAAGCAAGATCAAGTAAGGAATTTATGAAGGAATAGGCTGAGAATTGTGTGAGGAACTCTATTTCGATTGATGTTTGAGGTCTCCATTTGACCATCAAACTATTGTGGATCATCTTCATACAAGTTTGTAGAAAGTGTGTGTTGGAGCAAAGGGCCACCAAAAGGGAACCTTATGATATCAAGGCTGTTTGGTTGTATCTTCCACTTTTACTTAATATAATACAGTGGCATGTTTCTTTCCCATAAAATCATTCTCATTTTATTACATGTATCCTTGATCACATGTGTGAGTTTTCATTGAATATACTATTGTTGCTTTCACTTTGGTTGGTTTGTGTTTCATTGTAGATCTAATATCAAAAGAGCACCAGAGTGGAGTAGGGACAAAAAAGATATAAGGAAGCGTTATTCATAGGTATGTCATTCATATCTTGTTTTATAATAAACTCAATGATGAAAGCTTAGGGAAAGCGTCATGTCTTGTCTTGTTTTGTTCTAGATCCAGGTGGATCTAGGGAGATCAGTTTATGTTTGCATTCATCGATTTATCCAATAATAGGGTGAGATACATAAGACTCCCCACCAATTATCGATATAAAGTGTTTTCCACTAATGGTATATCCCCTCCATCCTCAAGTTTGATCACAGATAAGAAGGGTGTAGGTGCAGACTTACAATCTGTCATGTGGAATCTATCCATAAGATCCATGGCATACTTGTCCTGAGAAATTTTGATTCCAGAAGAATCCTGACTAATCTCAAGACCAAGAAAGAAGTGTATGTTGACGGGCGAAATTGAACGCTCATCAACTGGAGGGGTGGATCCGGTCCGAGGTTGTCTAAATAACCCAATACGTTTGGAATGATCCACTCCAACGGGTTTAGTGGCTCCGTTGGCCGATCTAAGTCCTAGGAAAGTGAAAGAAAAACTAAACTAAAGAAACTAATCTAAGTGAAAAAACTAACTACAACAAACTATATACAATTCTAATATATATATATACAGTTCACTAACTAATATTACAAAACAATAATTCTATGAAATTAAATGTTCAACTATCAACATAATTAGATCTCAATTATATATGTACAGTACTTACAGAATACAAATTTTGATCTAAATTTGCAAAAATCATTGGTAAAATGTCTTATGACAGCAAAATTATTATTTTTGATTTTTTATAATTTTTATGAGAAAGGAATAAAATGAAAACTATCTAAGTTGAGCAATTAAAATAATAATCCTCACTGTAAATCTAAACTATGTATCTATCCAAACTACTGAGAATTCTCGAATTTAAACTATTTAAATAACAAACTGACCTGTAGAAATGTTTCCTATTTGTCCTGTTCACAACACTCGATTTAGCTGTTTGATGGGAGGAAACCCGCACCAGATTTTTCCACAAGATTCTTGTAAATAGGAAGCAGCAATGCTCTTTGAATACGAGTGACAGAACAAACAAGACATAAAATGACACCAATCTTATAGTTTACAGATCATCACATTTAGATAAATCCTAGTGCGAAGATTTGTATATAATCATTCATTTAACTAAGAAGATAAACCTTCTATTCATTAAAATGAAACAGAGTAATTGCTGTGAGTAAAATGAGATACATCAAATATGGACAAAATTTAAATCATAACGCATCAACCTGTAACAAATCTTGATATCTAAAGTAGTCAATAATTTGCTTACAAATTAAAATGCACATCAACTTGAACAAAAGTAAGATGAATTGAAGCTAAAGCCGTACAACAAATCCACTTCTATTCGAGTCTGCATAATCATAAGTCCATAGTCTTTGTTCTCCCAACAGTGATGGGTTCTTTACAAAAATAAAAAGTATATAAAGGCCACAGGGTAAAACATCCCTGTGGGAATATCAAAAATAGTTTGCAAAAATATGGGAACAATCTCCCAGATTCCTATTTCTGCCTAAGACTAACAACCTAAAACAAAAAATGTGTAACAAAAGCATGTTCTAAACTGCCACAACAGATCCAATTCCCATTGAAATTCGTGTACACCTGTAGATAGGCAAAAGTAAATAATTTTTAGATAGTGTTGAGTTGTAAAATCAACAAAAATCCAACTTTTATGACTAGCTACCGAATCTCATGATTCTGTAGCTGGTCATATTTGCAAACAAAATAATTTTAAATCAATCCAAATGATAACAAGAATGTATGCGGTGAATCAAACAACTCTCAATTACTAATTCAAAGCAAAGCCAATCATTCACACTAAAACTAACCAAATCTTTTATGCCAATTCAAAGCAAACAAAATCGTATTGAATTAATCGAATGGTAACAGGGACGTGTGCGATCTATCAAACAATTGTTTTGTTACTAATTCAAAATGAATACAATCGTTTATGCTAATTACAGGGTGACAAAATCATGTTAAATCAGTTCAATCCAAATAGAACTGTATTCGATTTATCAAACTAATTCAACGCAAACACAATCGTCTAATGCTAATTTTAAAACAAACAGAATCATTTTTGAATCAAACAAAACATAACTATATCAAACTAACTTAGAGACAATTCAATCGTTTATACCAATTCAAGAACAACAAAATCGTATTAAACCGATTTAATCAAAATAGAGCTATAATCGATCTAGCAAACAAATCTTTTGTACCTATTCAATGCAAACACAATTCAAAACGAAATCATTCTTGGTAATTCAAGGGTTTGACAGTGGGTAGGAGGTGGCACAACTGGCTCAATGAGGGTTTCAGTGACCACGGTCTTATCTACTTGAACACACTTGGGAGTGACAAAGCCATTCTTGAACATGAAAGCTTGCCAACAGTCACCACTCAGCCTCAAATGGTGAACAATAATGATCTTAATCAAACAATGATGGAAGAGGTTGGAATCAGCCTTCTCCTACTTAAATCATTTAGACATTTTATACAAACTGCGCAGGAGGTAGTGAGGCATATTCAAAGGGAAATCCATAAAATTCATAAGCAACCGGAGAAGGTAAAGAAACACTAAACCATAAAGACCTTCGCAAGTCACAAATTGCTTAACAATGGCCAATAAATCACGCCACCTAGACTTAAGGGTAGTGACTGGCATACCTCTGTCACAATTGACAATTTTCCTCGAAGTGAATAGGAGCAGACACAACACTTCATCTACTTTTGAATTCTTAAACCACCTCTTCCCTTTAGCTGGCAAACCCGTGGCTAAACTGAGGAATTCTTCATTTAGCTCAAGTTGTATGTCCCCAACCTTAGCCCTGCATCCGTCGAATGTGAGGGAAAACTGCTGGGCGATCGCGAGGTTGAAACCCTCAAACTTATGGATGAAAACTAACCAGCCATTATTCTCCAGGTCCTCACGAGCATTGTCAAACAAAAGAAGCGTTTGGATGCCATTAGGTTCTATGCACACTACAGGTGCCATAGGAGAGAACACACAGTCGATAGGGTAAACGATGAGGAGGGATGGACAGGGTAGACGCAGGACCAAATGCTCACAGGTTTCCCCAAAACAAACAGAGGTAGCTCGAGATACAAGGCAAACATTAATGTCTATACGTGCGTGGGTGGTGGAATGAAATAACACCATGCGAAACAGTCATTTCGACATGTACAATCGATGGTGCTTTGGTGATTCAAATCACTAATGTTCTGTGTTAAAATCAATGTAAACGACATGCCAAACAAATAACTATTGAAAACCATTGACAAGTCAATCCGAATGTTTGAACACATAATGGCATTTGTATAATTTAAAACAAAACAACATTTGGAATATAGCACCAAGGATTTGATCATAAAATGTATGCGTTCCATGAAACCATTGCACCAAGGACTTAATAAAAAACAATAGAATATCATACCACCATTGTATCAAAGATTTAATCAAAGACAACAAAATCATTTGCATCATGAATTTATAAATTGAAACCATGTCAACCAAAAACGCAAAGTGAATAAAAGTTTGGTGTTTCGATTCATGTGTGGCCACTATTGAGTTAGAAGTGAAACAACCACATGAACAAGAGTATTCATACCAATCCAAGGATGATTTTAATGCCATCGACATGACTTGCGACTCGAGGTTTTCATGCTTGCAGTCGTGACAATGAAAACAAAAGACAGGTGTATAAATGCGCAAGATAATAGTGTCGTTTTGTTTTAAAGAATTGCGACGAGTATTGAGAGTTCAAAACCTTTGTGTGGGCAGCTTGTAAGGAAAAGATAAAAATGAAAAATGGCTGCCAACAATGGAGACACACTGGTAGAAGCAGTTATCTATGCCAAAAGAACAAATCCAGATTATGATAACGAGAATAATTCTAACTCAAAAACAACCAGAATTTTTTTTAAACATCATCATTAATCAAAGAATTCCAGCTGTGCTTAAAAGATGAAAACTGATAACAGTCTTAAGACAAGTGAGTCATGATATTAAAGATAAATCTCCAATACTGTTGACAGAGCCACTGCTGCCAACAGGCGTCCATAGCCTCGACAGGGTTTCCATTTAACCCACTCTGATATCCGTATCCTGCCAAGAAGTTCCAGATCAGAATAAAGGACATTTTAAGGTTAAGAGATTCCATATTGAAAATTTTCATATACCCTAAATTGCTTTGCTACCAGCGGGCCTGTTCAGTACCCTGACGAAGTTATCTTGGCGTCATGCATGCATTTACCCGATGCCAGCGGACCTGTTCAGTATCCCGACGGTTTACAAGCACTTCCCACAACTCTTTTATGATTTATTTAGTTTTTAAAGATATATAATTGAGCGGGGTGACGCTGAAAATTATGATATTTTAGACATATTTTTACAGACCTTGAGAGAATTCTTTAACTGTCTTTCATTAAGATTCAGAGATGGTTTGTTTACAAAACCAACCTTCGAAAGCAGGGAGACATCTTCTGAGTTATTCCCTTAAGGAACAGGGACAACGTAAGAAGATAATGGATTATCGTGTCAGGCTTCACTTATAGATTGAAATCAATAAAATTCTTTCAAACAACAGGCTTTCCTCAACATGGCTGTAAATTTCAGAAGTATAACACAATTGATGTTTAGACAAACTTTCAGCAGTCATTTTAGAGTAAATTTTTTTCTGTTCTCTTAGTTTGGACAATTCATAATGCAGGTATGTGTATTTCAACAGCAAAAACTGGTAGGCATAAGGGAGAAATCAAAACACACCAGTGAAGAAAGATTTGAAAGAGAAGAAATCCACACACAAAAAAAATATGTACAGAAGGTGCATCTGAAAACCTCATGCAACCAATCCCTGAAAGAAAGTAGAAAAATCTTGTTTGATGGGAAAGAATTCCTACTCGTGGTACCTTGGGTTAGGGTTGATTTAGATTCATTTATCTCTTTACTTTCCATTTAAGATTTTCATGACGATACCGCGTTTTTGAAAATAAATGTTCAACTAAAAGAAAAGAGAAAAAGATCAAGGGGACTTCCCTGACGACAGATGTATTATGGTTCTCGTGGTGCGCCCACTTGCGTTCACGACTGCATTATTACAAAGAGAACTAGTGAGAAATAAAACTGAAAGAAAACCTATTCCTAAACCTACCCTAAATTTTAAACAAATCAGGATACTACGTGAAGTCATGTTTCCAATGTAGCCATCGGAGTAACTCCAATCCTGCAATGTAAACAAGATCAAGCATTACTAATAATAATAGTAGCATATCAACAGATGACAGAAACATATCACACTTACCTTCATAATCAACATCTAAAAACAAGGTAAGCATTATCTTACCATTCCCTTCATTATCCTTGATGTATGAATCCTCCAGCCATTGCGCAATCTTGTCATGATAAGGGTCATATTGGCATGGGCGAGTTTAAGTAGGTTTGAAAAGCTTATCAGGATTACAAGGAAATGGAATAACCATCAGCCAAGGCTGAAATGCCCCATCCTCCTGACAATTCTCTAAGTGTGCATGAATTTCTTCACATGGAGGATCTAAAAGAAATATGTCACGCATACTTCCAAGATACTTAGGTAAAAAGAAAGAAAGCACAACTTTGTCTTTATTATGGATTTTTTTTATATATGAATATTCAAGCCATCCTAAGATCCTATCACAAAAATGGGGATGCAAACCAAGAATTTGATGAAACGAATATATCAATGGGAAAATCATCATAGGAGGATTCGTGCAATCAATTAGATCATTGGTTTGAATGTTTCCTTCGATGAGATTGATCATTTCAAAATGTGAAGCATAAACATCAAGATTCGAGCTAATCTAAGAACGAATATGCAACTTAGAATGTTTGATCTCCATAAGATATAATGCATTGTCTTTTTCAACAATAAACTGTGTAAAATAATCTCGCAACATGTCCTTTTCCCATGTGTAAGGTAGCTAGAGAGGTAGTGGGGGGGCCCAGAGGGCCCATAGTGATAATAGTGGAGGTAATTCAATGTAAGGTGGACTAGGTCCACTATATTATTAAATAAGGCCCACTATGGTAGTTAGATATAATAAATGTAAGAGGACTTCTTAGAAGGGTCTACTTCTAGAAGATTCCTCCTCTAGAATGTTCTTAGGTGATGGTAGCACTATATAAAGGGGTTCAAGCAATGTAATGAGATATAAAGAGAAGTATTGTATTTGTAGCAGTATCTCAATAGGAGGATGCCCCCTCGAAGAGGCAAGTGAACATGAGAGGATTCCTTCCATAATAGGATCCATTGTATGGTGTTGCCCTACCTCAAGGGTTTGGTAATAATAAAGTGTGGTTTCTTCTATATTGCTTTGTGGATCTATTTTGTATTCATTATTTGTGGTGATTATATTGGTAGATCTATTCAGGTACTTAACAAGTGGTATCAGAGCACTTTCCTTGGCCGGAGTTGTGGGCAAATATTTTTTATTTTTGCAGATTTTTTTTTCGGAGAAGAAAAAAGAGGGCCGAGACATTCCAGACATTTTCACTATATTTACATGACAAATTTGCAGAAAAGGGTTGTATATTTTAGTTTTTCTCAAAAAAACACCCAAGTTAAAAAAAAAAATCATCCGAAACGGAGTCCGGGAAGTGAGGTTATGTGCATTTTAAGTTCAGCAGTTTTTTAGGGTTTTTCCAGAAAAAGCCGTGATTTTCTGCCGAAACTTATTGGGTCAATTTTTTTGAGTTTTTTCGTGATGGCTGCAGGACCGAAGAGTTCATAGGGTGCTCAGATGGCTAGTTCATCTCAAACCTTGAAAGAAATTCTTGAATCATTCAAAGCCCAAGTGGATGCTAGATTGGATGTGTTAGCACAAGGCCTCACAGACAGCCTCACAAATATCATTACAGATGGTCTCAATGATAGTTTTCGTAGTATTCAAGATTCATTGAATAACATGCAGGAGATATTTCTTATGGAGGGTCTCATGAATGCATATAATCATGAAATATATGCTTGGTATGATTTTGAGGCCGATTGTGATGATTGGTATATGGATAGTTGTCATTTCTGGGATGACAACCACTTCCATATTTTATTTGATGACTCTACTCCACCTTTTGTAGAGAACATCAATGTCCCACATCAAGAGCTAGTCACCAACGTTCAGTCTGCATATTCTACAGTGGTATTATTCCTTCCATATTCTGCTACAACCCTTTTCCACTATGTGGATGGATCTTCTTATTTGGATCCACATGATAGGTGTTAGTATTTGGAGCATCATTTGGAGTTGGTTATTGGGTTCCAAAATCTTCCACGGGGAGTTCACATGAGCACTTGGACATGGGACCCGGGCTTACAATGGTGGTTGGACTACTTCAGCATGGTGGATTTCTTTTCGACATGGGACCTTGGTTCTTCAGTCTTCTTCAGCATTATGGTCCACAATTATCCATGGGACCCTGGTATATGGTTGTACATCAAGCGTTGAGGACAATGCTTTCATAAGGGGGATGGAATGTAAGGTAGCTAGAGAGGTAGTGGGGGGGCCCAGAGGGCCCATAGTGATAATAGTGGAGGTCATTCAATGTAAGGTGGACTAGGTCCACTATATGATTAAATAAGGCCCACTATGGTAGTTAGATATAATAAATGTAAGAGGACTTCTTAGAAGGGTCTACTTCTAGAAGATTCCTCCTCTAGAATGTTCTTAGGTGATGATAGCACTATATAAAGGGGTTCAAGCAATGTAATGAGACATGAAGAGAAATATTGTATTTGGAGCGGTAGCTCGATAGGAGGATGCCCCCTCGAAGAGGCAAGTGAACATGAGAGGATCCCTTCCATAATAGGATCCATTGTACGGTGTTTCCCTACCTCAAGGGTTTGGTAATAATATTGTGTGGTTTCTTCTATCTTGCTTTGTGGATCTATTGTGTATTCAGTAATTGTGGTGATGATATTTGCAGGTCTGGTATAGGTACTTCCCTATTACCTCTCTAGCTACCTTACACCATGTGAGTGATGAAAGTGAACAAGCATCAAATCCGGTTTTATCAGTGTTATGCTCGGAATTAATTTCACCAAAATTTAGAATATTGAAAGGATATGATTGTGGTGGAAAAGAGTAGTATGTTTTAGGTAAGATGTCAAGTCCACTAGAATCTAGGAATAGATTAGGATATAAAGAATAAAAAGAATCAGAAATAAGCAGATGAAAAGAATCTCTTGAACTATGATACTCAACAATAGTATTCTCAAGACAATTCTCTTCACTTTCTTTAAAACTCTCACTCTGTTTTGGTGACGAATTCCTCAACATAATATGATCATCTAGATTTGCCTTTTGTGTGATAGATAATTCAAAATTTATGTGACAAACATCTAGTCTTTCCTGTGAACAAAGTGCATTTTGAGGATGAAGGTTTAAAGTTTCTTCTTCTAGTTGCGTAACTTCTTCTCTAATCAGTTCCATAGGAGTACTAGAACATTCAAGATGATTTTCGTTGCTTAAGTGTTCTTCAATGACTGATTTTAAATGTTGATTAGAGCATGAGTTACAAGAATGAGGGTATTCACCTTGAGCCAGAAATGAATCATCTTCCATACTAGTCTTAGACTGAAAATACAATGATTCAAAGGAAAAACCAATTTGGTTGTCAATAAGAGCCTGATCAATAGATTCTACCTCCCTGGCTTGTTCATCATTATCGGAAGAATTTTTCTCTTCTTGCGAAGAAGATTGTTCTTGCAGTTGAGTAATAGGATTTGCAATTGGTTCTTCATTCGTGATTGAACATGACTGGATGGAAGGGATGGAAGCATCATAGAAGAGATTTAATGCCAATGACATGTCATCGAGATCAAATTTATAGAGGATATGATAGACTCTTGTCAAAAAGTCTTCTGAAGATGAATTGCTGTTGATTAGCGAAGTATGAAATTCTTCACATAATTGATCAAAATCATAAATTTCAAAAGCATCTAGAAACTCATCTACAAATTGAAACCAATCAAAAATGTGACATGCTGGAAAGGATTCAAACCAATGTTTAATCCAGCCTCTAAAAGTAAAAGAGAACAGTCTGCATAAAACTCTTAAATCTGAGATGTCATGTTTGATGCATTTGCACCAAAACTTGTTAAGGTGGTCTTTAGCAGATATATTGCCTCCACCATCAAAGGTGAGTTTGGACAAGCGAGAGACTGTCTCGTTGGGAACATTGGGTAATGAGAAGTTGAAAGAATGTTCCAACACAGTGATTTGGGGAGCCATGGGGGAATTGAATACATTTAAAATAAAGGCTCCTAGAAGGCCAACTTGCGAGTTGGCCCTCCTTCTAGTGCCATTTGTTGACGGGCAAAATTGAACGCTCGTCAACTGGAGGGGTGGATCCGGTCCGTGGTTGTCTAAATAAGCCAAGCAATTTGGAATGATCCACTCCGACGGGTTTAGCGGCTCCGTTGGCCGATATAAGTCCTAGGAAAGTGAAAGAAAAACTAAACTAAAGAAACTAATCTAAGTGAAAAAACTAACTACAACAAACTATATACAATTCTAAAATATATATATATATACAGTTCACTAACTAATATTACAAAACAATAATTCTATGAAATTAAATGTTTAGCTATCAACAGAATTATATCTCAATTATATATGTACAATACTTACAGAATACAAATTTTGATCTAAATTTGCAAAAATCATTGGTAAAATGTCTTATGACAGCGAAATTATTATTTTTGATTTTTTGTAATTCTTATGAGAAAGGAATAAAATGAAAACTATCTAAGCTGAGCAATTAAAATAATAATCGTCACTGTAAATCTAAACTATGTATCTATCCAAACTACTGAGAATTCTCAAATTTATTAACTATTTAAATAACAAACTGACCTGTAGAAACGCTTCCTGTCCTGTTCACAACACTCGATTTAGCTGTTTGATGGAAGGAAACCCGCACCAAATTTTTCCACAAGCTTCTTGTAAATAGGAAGCAACAACGCTCTTTGAATACGAGTGACAGAACAAACAAGACATAAAATGACAACAATCTTATAGTTTACAGATCATCACATTTAGATAAATCCTAGTGCAAAGATTTGTATATAATCGTTCATTTAACTAAGAAGATAAACCTTCTATTCATTAAAATGAAACAGAGTAATTGCTGTGAGTAAAATAAGATACATCAAATATGGACAGAATTTAAATCATAATGCATCAACCTGTAACAAATCTTGATATCTAAAGTAGTCAATAATTTGCTTACAAATTAAAATGCACAACAACTTGGACAAAAGTAAGATGAATTGTAGCTAAAGCCGTACAACAAATCCACTTCTATTCGAGTCTGCATAATCATAAGTCCATAGTCTTTGTTCTCCCAACAATGATGGGTTCTTTACAAAAATAATAAGTATATAAAGGCCACAGGGTAAAACATCCCTGTGGGAATTATCAAAAACGGTTTGCAAAAATATGGGAACAATCTCCCAAATTCCTATTTCTGCCTAAGACTAACAACCTAAAACAAAAATTGTGTAACAAAAGCATGTTCTAAACTGCCACAACAGATCCAATTCCCATTGAAATTCGTGTACACCTGTAGATAGGCAAAATTAAACAATTTTTAGATAGCATTGAGTTGTAAAATCAACAAAAATCCAACTTTTATGACTAGCTACAAAATCTCATGATTCTGTAGCTGGTCATATTTGCAAACAAAATCATTTTAAATCAATCCAAATGATAACAAGAATGTATGCGGTGAATCAAACAACTCTCAATTACTAATTCAAAGCAAAGCCAATCATTCACACTAAAACTAACCAAATCTTTTATACCAATTCAAGAACAACAAAATCGTATTAAACCGATTTAATCAAAACAGAGCTATAATCGATCTAGCAAACAAATATTTTGTACCGATTCAATGCAAACACAATTCAAAACGAAATCATTCTTGGTAA
This sequence comes from Picea mariana, assembly GCA_032191745.1. Taxonomy (NCBI): domain Eukaryota; kingdom Viridiplantae; phylum Streptophyta; class Pinopsida; order Pinales; family Pinaceae; genus Picea; species Picea mariana. The sequence goes on along the minus strand of JASDQU010101327.1, from coordinate 85,025 downwards.
TTCAAAAATAACATAATCATTTTAAAATCTATTCAAACAAAGTAGAACTATTTCTGAGAAAACACAATCGACTATGCTAATTCAAACCAAAAAACAATATTGAGATAACATACCTGGGGTGTAGGAAAATGATTAGGTCAGGATAACTTTGAGTTAACAAAAGCAGTAGCTGCCTCAACATTTCTGAAGACGTTAGAACCCGTGGTCTTTTTCCTCTTGTCGTTGGCTTGCAGTCTAATATTTTCCTTAGACAACACAACCACCCGGTCCTCTAAGGACTTAATTTTGGATTGCAACAGAGGAACATCTGTGTAGTATCATTCCATCCAAGAGTTGCATTGAGTGCACTGTTGTTGATCGGGCCGAGTCACTACATGTGAGGGTTCTTTTAAATTACCAGGGGTTCCACTGTCGAACTTAATTACGGGGAAGTTAGGGTCATCCTTGAGGCAGGGTGGAAGGTTGGACACGTAGTCATAGGGTTCAATAGAACAGAGGCCATGAGAGTAAGGGTATTCCTCGGCCAAAAAGTGTTCAATCTCAGAGTCCAAATCCTCTCTTAAAATAATAGGCTTTTGGTCTACGTTTCGTTTGGGCTTGTTCCGAGCACACTTGGATACCCAACATGTAGCTTTCTTTCCCTTGCTGTTGACATCTGTATTACCCTTGCCCTTCTTCCTTACAAGCTTCTTAATGGTCTTAGCATTGTCTTTCAAACATAGGTCGGGCATGGTGTCGGGTAGGTCAATTGTGGGGTAGGTTGAGGGTTTGATAGTGGGTAGGAGGGTAGGAGGTGGCACGGCTGGCCCAACGAGGATTTCAGTGACCGCAGTCTTGTCTACTTGAACACACTCGGGAGTGGCAAAGCCATTTCTGAACAGGAAAGCTTGCCAACAGTCACCACTCAGCCTCAAATGGTGAACAATAATGATCTTAATCAAACAATGATGGAAGAGGCTGGAATCAACCTTCTCCCACTTAAATTGTTTAGACATTTTATACAGACTGCGTAGGAGGTAGCGAGGCATATTCAAAGGGAAATCCATAAAATTCATAAGCAACCAGAGATGGTAAAGAAACACTAAACCATAATGACCTTCGCAAGTCACAAATCACTTAACAATGGCCAATAAATCACGCCACCTAGACTTAAGGGCAGTGATTGGCATACCTCTGTCACAACTGACAATTTTCCTTGAAGTGAATAGGAGCATCCATGACACTTCATATACTTTTGAATTATTAAACTACCTCTGCCCTTTAGCTGGAAAACCCGTGGATGAACTGAGGAATTCTTCGTTTAGCTCGAGTTGGATGTCCCCAACCTTAGCCCTGCATTCGTCGAATGTGAGGGCAAACTGCTGGGTGACAGCGAGGTTGAAACCCTCAAACTTATGGATGAAAACTAACCAGCCATTATTCTCCAAGTCCTCACGAGCATTGTCAAACAAAAGAAATGTTTGGATGCCATTAGGTTCTATGCGCACTACAAGTGCCATAGGAGAGAACACACAATCGACAGGGTAAACGGTGAGGAGGGCTGGATAGGGTATACACAGGACCAAATGCTCACAGGTTTCCCCAAAACAAACAGAGGTAGCCCAAGATACAAGGCAAACATTAATGTCTATATGTGCGCGGGTGGTGGAATGAAATAACACCATGCGAAATAGTCATTTCGACATGTACAATCGACGGTGCTTTGGTGATTCAAATCACTAATGGTGTGTGTTAAAAGCAATGTAAATGACATGCCAAACAAATAACTATTGAAAACCATTGACAAGTCGATCCGAATGTTTGAACACATAATGGCATTTGTATAATTTAAAACAAAACAACATTTGGAATATAGCACCAAGGATTTGATCATAAAATGTATGCGTTCCATGAAACCATTGCACTAAGGACTTAATAAAAAACAATACAATATCATACCACCATTGTATCAAATATTTAATCAAAGACACCAAAATCATTTGCATTATGAATTTATAAATTGAAACCATGTCAACCAAAAAAGGCAAAGTGAATAAAAGTTTGGTGTTTCGATTCATGTGTGGCCACTATTGAGTTAGAAGTGAAACGAACACATGAACAAGAGTATTCATACCAGTCCAAGGATGATTTTAATGCCATCGACATGACCTGCGACTCGAGGTTTTCACGCTTGCAGTCGTGAAAATGAAAACAAAAGACAGGTGTATAAATGCGCAAGATAATAGTGTCGTTTTGTTTTAAAGAATTGCGACGAGTATTGAGAGTTCAAAACCTTTGTGTGGGCAGCTTGTAAGGAAAAGATAAAAATGCAAAATGGCTGCCAACAATGTAGTAGACCCATGCTCGTCATAGAGAACCTGTCATGGAAATATATTTGAACACAACAATGGTTGAAGGAGAGGTACCAATGATCAAAATATCATCAACATAGAGTACTAAAATAATCAAAGATTCAATAGTCCTCAACATGTAAACATTGCAATACGATTTACATCAAACAAAATCATTTGAAAGAAAATAAGAATCCAGCTTTTCATACCATGATCTAGGTGCCTGCTTGAGGCCATATAGTGACTTCTTCAGTCTGCATACTAAAGATGATTTTTGAATGAAACTTGGTGGATGTTCCATGTAGATCTCCTCTGAAATATCACCATGAAGAAAAACATTCGTCACATCCATCTGGTGAACTTCCCATCCTTTTGCTGCTACAATGGCTAGAACCAAGCGAATAGAGTCCATATTTTCTACAGGAACAAAGGTATCATCATAATCTATCCCATGAATTTGCTAAAATCCTTTTGCAACTAATCTCTCCTTGTACCTTCTCACCTTACCATCTGTTGCTCTCTTGGTCCTATAGACCCATTTGCATCTAACAAGTTTCCTTCCTGGTGGAAGTGGAACCAGATCCTAAGTATGATTCTTTAGGAGTGAGTCATACTACTCCTGTATGGCTGCTTCCCACAATGGATTTCCCACAATCTCACTGTAGATCTGTGGATCAGAATATTGAACCCTATAGCAATGCATGGGCATCGCTGGTTCAGAACATGAAAGTACATGAGAAGGATCCTCATGCAGAGATCGATTCCTCCTTGAATCCAATGGATTCCCTTGAAGAGATCGATTCCCTGCTTGAAGTGTGGACTGTGCCCACTTGGGCATCTGCTAAATCTCAGGCACTGACTCCTCATATGGCTGTACTACATGATCAAATCCATGTATAGAATCCTCTAAATCTGAGTTTGAATATGTAGCATCTGAGTGTATAGAATCATCATCTTTGATGTCTAGAACTGATGAAAGCATAACAGTATATGGATTTTGCATTGGTGGTGCATGCAAAGGAATCTCCCCAAATTGAAAACTACACTCAATGATGAGCCAATATTAGAGGGATCAATCAACCTGTACCCCTTCACATCATCTAGATATCCCATAAAGATGCAAGGTGTTTTCTATGGATCTAATGATTTCCTCTTTTCAACAGGAATATGGGCCCATTCGCAAGATCCAAAGATGCAGAAGTGTGCGACATATGGTTTGCCACCTATCCAAACCTCAAAGTTGTCATGTACTCAATGGATCTATGAGGAGACTTGTTTTGTATGTTAGTAATACAGTTAAGTGCCTTAGCCCAAAGCTTGGTGTTATCCATGATTTTGGTCATGATGATGATGTATTGATTATGAGGTACTCAAGCTCTTCATTAGGACTTTTTCCTGAGAAAAGTTACCTTTATCTCTTTCCAGAAATCACAGTTTTAAGGAAGGTTTGCAGGCTACCAATACATTTTCTTGTGAGAATGCATGATTCTCACAGGCTGCCTTAAGACAGGGTGTGAGAAGTTCGCACTATGCCTAACTGTTAGGGTGCGAACTCTTTCTAAAGAAGGGAAACAGATAAATTCTCGAACCTTCTAGAAGGGAATCTTCTAGAAGGATGAGATGGCATTCGAATGGTTATCTAAGTACTAGCTTTCCTGATATTTTGGGATCATTCCTATCCAAGTAACTAATCCATTCTCTCTTATATATTGATGGGATTCTCATGGAAAAGGTTATAAGCAAACAAGGTTAAGAAGACATTGGAGAATTAGTGAAAGATTGTGTGAAGGACTGATGCTACAGCATCTAGGAACTCCAGCAAGGTTATCAAAAGTGGTTGATCTTCTTCATGCAAGTGAGCAAGTGTGTGTGTCAGAGCTAGGAGCTATCGAAAGGAGGTTTGCAACATCAAGGCTCAGGTTTTAATCCTTTCTTTCTATCAATTTAATACAGTAATATGTCCCTTTCCCATAAAGCTAATGTCATTTTATCGCATAACTCCTTGATCATATGCATAGATTAACTGTTGAATATATTGAGTTGTTTTCACTTCAATTGGTTTGAGCTGTCCTGGTCTTGACGACATAAGAGCATTGGAGCGAAGCTGGACAATAGAGATCCAAGGAAGCGATCATAAGGTATGTTCATGATTCTTTCCTCCTAGTTCATTCAATAGTCTAAATCTAGGGAAAGAGTATTATTTTGTCCTGTTTTGTTCTAGATCCAGGTGGATCTAGGGAGATCGGTTTGTGTCTGCACTTACGGATTTATCCAATAACAAAATTGGTGACTCAACTGGGGACAATCCCATTTTTTTGGTGGATTTTTGTATTTTTCTGTGGCCATTTGCTCTAGTTTCATATTTCTCTTGTTTTACCAGTCTCTGAGTCTTCAGGATATCCTGATAGACCTTCTGAGTCTAGAAGCTTTTTGAAATTTTACTTCAATTTTCAAATTTTTTGTCATATTCAGGACTTCTCACACTGCACTTCACTGCAGCCTGCGAGAACTAGTCAGGTTCGTACCCTGCTCATAGGGTTCAGTGCAAGAACCTCACACCTTGCTAAAAGGTTGCCTGCGAGAATCATAGATTCTCGCACTGTGTATTACTGCTTGCCTGCGAATAGTCTTTTTCAAAATTTTTGAAGTTGAGTTTTGGTTGTTCTAACTGCACAGATCATTTGGAATACCTCTTAAGGGTTTCTTGGACCTCTGATTGATATATTTCTTGCTTTAGTTTGCTTGAGTGAATAGTTTCAGGGTTTCAAGGTTTTTCTTTCCCTTTGTGGCTTGACTTTCGTTTCTTGACTCTTCTTGGTAAAACCATTCTCTCTGACTTTAGATTCTGAATGTGTTTGATTTGTTGAGATCCAGTGATTGGTGGAAAGTTAAGTTTGCTTGGTTTTCTTATTTGTTTATGGTTTGAAAGAACATTTTCATGTGCATTAAGAAGACTCATTGGCTTGCTCTTTATTTTTGCTTTCGTTGAAAGAGTTGGTTGGGTTGTTATTTGCTTATTCATTGATTTGATTTTTGTATTCTCATTGGCATAATGAGAGTTCTTTTTGGAAAGTGAACAACAAGTTTTTCTTTCAAGAAATTGTTTTTGTCTTTTAGAAAACATTGAAAAATCAAATTTTAAGAGATTGTTGAAGTATTGAAAAAGACATATAGAGAATTTTTATTTGATTAATGATTGTTTGCATTGACATTTGAACGAAAATTGTGCATTGTAGTTCATAGATTGATTTGGAAAACTTTCTCTCTCTCCCATACATAGGATTCATTGAACGAAAAGTGATACATTTCATTCTCATTATTGCATTGTTTGGGTCAGAGTCATACAACACAAGTTTCACTTCCGTTACCTTTGAGTAAACAACAACTCTTAAAACATTGCGTAATCTTAAAATTTATCTAGTAACTCTTTTCTAGGGCTCTTTTACACCAACATTTAGCTAGGCTAGTGCTTTGGAGTAGGAAGAGAGATACACTCTCCAAAAGCTCAAAACACACAATAGCATCTTGAGTTAGAGAGTGTTAAATTCCATTTGCAACATATTGTTTTGGGAAGCCCTTCTAACACAAGGGTCAAGCACTAGGTCACATTGGTGTTGGCAGAGTTACTCACCCTGCTTTGTTGACATCAGTGTAGAGATTGCACATATTACGGGGGTCACTTTGAGGTATACCCACAATGATGAGTGGAAGCCTTTTGAGTTGATTTCGGGCTAGATACCCTGCCCTTGCGTGTGGATCGGACTGTCGACTGTTCCCCCAGGCTGTACTGTTGTTGGTGGTGACCTTAGTGGCCTATCTCTCTAGGTTCTTACCCAAGGTGACTGTGAAGGGGAAAGTCTTAACGGTACCTGGAATTGACGTTGATCAAA
>JASDQU010101327.1:57418-73240 GCA_032191745.1 Picea mariana | reverse complement strand
TACTTGTTCATTCCTCCTAGTTAATTAAATGGTCAAAACTTAGGGAAAGAGTCATGTCCTGTCCTGTTTTGTTCTAGATCCAGGTGGATCTAGGGAGATCAGTTAGTGTCTGCACCTATCGATTATTCCGATAACACTATGGATCGGGCCTTTCAAAATCTCTAAGGTTTTCTCAAACAACACGTACAGGTTGCAGGATTTGAAGGGTGAAGAGGTTTTCAATAGCCGCGTAAATGGGGATTTTCTGAAGAAATGTTTTGTTTGAGCCTTAGATAGCTCCTTTGTTTGTAAATATTGTCCTTTTGGTTCTCCATTCATTTTCCTTTTTATTATTTTCGTCTTAGTAAATGACTCCATAGCCCAATAGCAAGGCACTAAAGCTGTGTTGACGGGCGAAAATGACTGCTCGTCAACTGGAGGGGTGGATCCGGTCCGGGGTTGTCTAAATAACCCAAGCCATTTCGATTAATCCACTCCGAAGGGTTTAGTGGCTCCGTTAGATGATATAAGTCCTAGGAAAGTGAAAGAAAAACTAAACTAAAGAAACTAATCTAAGTGAAAAACAACTACTGCAAACTATATACAAATCGAAAACTATATATACAGTTTACTTACTAATATTATACAACAATAGTTCTAATTATTAAATGTTCAGTTATCAATATAATTATATTTCTATGATATGTACAGTATTCACAGATTGCAAATTTTTAATCGGAAACCTGCCAAAATCATGTATGAATTGACAGCGAAGCTATTGTTCAATATTTTTTGATTTTTTATAACTTTTACAAACAGGAAGTAAATTGACAGCTATCTAACTAAGCAATAAAAATAATAATCTGTGCTGAGAAAGGAAATGATAGCTATCTAACTAAGTAATAAAAACAACAATCTGTATTATATATCTATCTAAACTACAGTGAATCCTTATATTACTTAAACTATTAAAATAAAATAACAGACTAACCCGAAATTATCGCCTCCTACTTGTCTTGTGCATAAGCATCTGCGTTCATTGTTTGATGAGGTGAACCCACATCAGATCCTCCAATACTTCGCGTAAACATGAAGCAACAATGCTTTAGAATTGCTAACGACAGAACAAATAAAGGATATGGCAACAACAATTTTATAATTTACAAACAATCACATCAAGATAAATCCCTCTGCAAACATTTGTACATAGCTATTCATTTAACAAAGAAGATAAACCTTATTTTCATTAAATTAAAACAAAGTAATTGATGTAAGTAAAATGAGATACATCAAATATGGACAGAATTGAAATCATATTGCATCAACCTGTAACAAATCTTGATATCTAAAGTAGTCAATAATTTGATTACAAATTAAAATGCACAAAAAAAACTTGAACAAAAGTAAGATAGATTGAAGCTAAAGCCATACAAAAAATCCACTTTCATTCGAGTCTGTACAATGATAATTCCATAGTCTCTGTTCTCCCAACAGTGATGGGTTGTTTACAAAAAATAATAAGTATATAAAGGCCACAGGATAAAACAATCCTTTTGGAAAATATCAAAACTGTTTGCAAAAAAAATGGGAACAATCTCCCAGATTCCTATTTCTGCCTAAGACTAACAAATTAAACCAAAACTATGTAACAAAAAGCATGTTCTAAACTGCCACATCAGATCTAATTCCCATTGAAATTCGTGTGTACCTGTAGATGGGCAAGAGTAAACAATTTTATATAGTGTTTTAATTGTAAAATCAACAAAAATCCAAATTTTATGACTAGCTACAGAATCTCCCGATTCTGTAGCTGGTCATATTTACAAACAAAATCCTTTTAAATTAATCCAATGATAACAGAATTGTATGCAATCTATCAAACAAACTCTTAATTACTAATTCAAAGCAAAGAAAATCATTCATGCTAAAACAAACCAAATATTTTATGCCAATTCAGAACAAACGAAATCGTATTGAATCAATTCAATCAAAACAGAGCTATATTCAATTTATCAAACAAATCTTTTATACTAATTCAGAGAAAACACAATCATTTATGCTAATTCAAAGCAAACACAATCGGCTATGCTAATTCAAAACAAACCAAATCATTCAAAAATCAATGTTGAAATAACATACCTTGGCTGTAGGGATACGATTCGGTCAGGATAATTTCGAGTTAGCAATGGCAGTGGCTGCCTCAACATTTTTGAACACGATAGAACCCGTGGTCTTTTACCTCTTATCGTTGGCTTGCAGTCTATCATTTTCCTTAGACAACAGAGTCACCCGGTCCTCCAAGGACTTAATTTTGGATTGCAACAGAGGGACATCTGTATAGTATCTTTGGATCCATGAGTTGCATTCATCGCACTGTGGTCGATCAGGACATGGCATTACAGGTGAGGCATCTTTTAAATTACCAGGGGTTCCACTGTCAAACTTGATCCTAGGGAAGTGAGGGTCATCCTTAAGGCACGGTGGGAGGTTGGATACATAGTCATAGGGTTCAACAGAACGAAGGCCATGTGAGTATGGGTACTCCTCGGTCAGAAATCCCTCAATCTCAGAATCTAAATCTTCACTCAAAACAATAGGCTTCTGGTCTGTTTTTTGTTTGGGCTTATTACGAGCACACCTAGATACCCAACGTGTGGCCTTCTTACCCTTTCTATTGACATCTGTATTACTCTTTCCATTTCTTCTTGCAGGCCTCTTAACAGTCTTAGCATTGTCTTTCGAACATGGGTCAGGCAGGGTGTCAGGTAGGTCAGCGTTGGGGCAGGTCGAGGGTTTGACAGAGGGTAGGAGTGTAGGAGGTTGCACAGCAGGCCCGACAAGGGTTTCAATGACCACAGTCTTGTCCACTTGACAACATTCAGGAGTGGCAAAGCCATTCCTCAATAATAAAACTTCCCAACAGTCACCACTCAACCTCAAATGATGAACAATAACGATTTTAATCAGACAGTGATGGAAGAGGCTAGAGTCAGCCTTCTCCCTCTTAAATCATTTAGCCATTTTATACAGACTACATAGGAGGTAGTGAGGCATATTCAAAGGGAAATCTATGAAATTCATAAGCAGCCGGAGATGGTAAAGAAACACTAAACCATATCTACCTTCGCAAGTAACGAATTGCTTAATAATGGCCAATAAATCATGCCATCGAGACTTAAGGGATGTGACTGGCATACCTTTATCACAACCGATAACTTTCCTCGAGGTGAAAAGGAGTGGCCATGGCACTTCATCCACCTTCAAATTCTTAAACTATTTATGCCCCTTAGCTGGCAAACCCATGGCTGAACTGAGGAATTCCTCATTCAATTTGAGCTAGATGTCTCCAACTTTGGCCCTACATCCATCGAATGTGAGGGAAAACTATTGAGCGATCGCGAGGTTGAAACCCTCAAATTTTTGGATGAAAACTAACCAGCCATTACTCTCCAGGTCTTCACAAGCGTTATCAAATAACAACAGCATTTGGATGCCATTGGGTTCTATGCGCACTACAGGGGCCATAGGAGAGAGCACACAGTCAGCAGGGTAAACGGTGAGGATGTTAGATAGGGTAGACACAGGACCAATTCCCACAGTTTTCTCAAAACAAGCAGGGGTAGCCCGAGATGCAAGGCAGACGTTTAATGCCTATGCATGCGAGGGTGGTGGAATGAATTAGAACCATGAAAAACATTCATTTTGACATGTACAATTGACGACGCCTTGGTAATTCAAATCATTCACGTCACAATCCAAATATCAAATGGATTAATCACATACTGATAGAAAGCCATAACATACATAACCAAAAGATTATGACCAAATATGCAATTACTATTTGAAAACCATAGTGTTCATAACCAATAATTGGTCTGTATGTTAAATCAACAATGGTATGTGTATGATTTAAAACAAAACAACATGTCGAATATCGCACCAAAGATTTAATCATAAAATTAATGTGTTGTATGAAACCATTGCACCAAGGATTTAATCAAAGACACCAAAAATCATTGCATCACAAACTTATAAATTGAAACCATATTAACAAAAATTCAAAGTGAATAAAGGTTTGGTGTTTGGCCAACTGTATGACCATTATTGAGTTAGAGGTGAAATGATCGCATGAACAAGAGCATTCACAACAATCCAAAGATGATTTTAATGCCATCGACATGAATTCCAATTCAAGGTTTTCATGCTTGCAGTCGTGAAAATGAAAACGAAAGGCAGGTGTGTGAATGTGTAAGATTATAGTATCGTTTTGTTTTAAAGAATTGCGACGAGTATTGAGGGTTCAAAACCCTTATGTAGGCAGCTTGTAAGGAAAAGATAAAAATGAAAAATGGCTGCCAATAATGGCAACACACTAGTAGAAGCAGTTATCTCTGCCAAAAGAACAAATCCAGATTAGGATAATGAGAATAATTCTAACTCAAAAACAACTAGAAAATTGTTTAAACATCATCATTAACCAAAAATTCCAGCTGTGCTTAAAAGATGAAAACTGATAACAGTCTTAAGACAGGCGAGTCATGATATTTAAAGATAAAATCTCCAATACTGTTGACAGAGCCACTGTTGCCAGCAGGCATCCATAGCCTCAACAGGGTTGCCATTTAACCCACTCTGATGTCCGTATCCTGCCAAGAAGTTCCAGATCAGAATAAAGGACATTTTAAGGTCAAGAGATTCCATATTTGCAAATTTTCATATACCCGACATTGCTTCGCTACCAGCGGGCCTGTTCAGTACCCCGACGAAGTTATCTTGGCATCATGCATGCATTTACCCACTGCCAGCAGACCTGTTCAGTATCCCGGTGGGTTTACAAGCACGTCCCACGCCTCTTTTAATGATTTTTTTAGTTTTTTGAAGATATATAATTGAGCGGGGTGATGCTGAAAATTATGATATTTTAGACATATTTTTACAGACCTTGAAAGAATTTTTTAAACTTTCCTTCATTAAGATTCAGAGATGGTTTGTTTACAAAAATGACCTTCTAAAGCAGGGAGACACCTTCTGAGTTATTCCCTTAAGGAACAGGGACAACGTAAGAATATAATGGATGATCGTGACAGGCTTCACTTACAGATTGAAATCAATAAACTTCTTTCAAACAATAGTCTTTCCTCAACATGGCTGTAAATTTCAGAAGTATATTATAATTGATGTTTAGACAACTTTTCAGTAGTCATTTCAGAGAAAGAATTTTCTGTTTTCTTTGTCTGAACAGTTCATAATGCAGGTATGTGTATTTCAATAGAAAAAATTGGTAAGCCTAAGGGAGAAATCAAAACACACTAGCAAAGAAAGATTTGAAAGCAAAGAAATCCAAACAAAAAAAATATGTACAAAATGTGCATCTGAAAACCTCATGCAAAGGGAGGCTGAAGAAAAGTAGGAAAATCCTATTTGATGGGAAAACAGTCTTACTTGTGGTACCTTGGGTTAGGGTTGATTCAGATTTATTTATCTCTTTACTTTCCATTTAAGATTTTCATGACTATACTGCGTTTTTAAAAATAAATGTTCAACTAAAAGTAAAGAGAAAAGGATCAAGGGGACTTTCCTGACAACAACTGTATTATGGTTCTCGTGGTGCGCCCACTTGCATTCATGACTGCATTATTACAAAGAGGAATAGTGAGAAATACAACTGAAAGGAAAACCTATTCCTAAACCTACCCTAACTATTAAACAAATGATAATACTACGTGAAGTCATGCTTCTAATGTAGCCATCAGAGTAACTCCAATCCTGCAACGGAAACAAAATCAAACATTACTAATAAGAATGGTAACAGAAACATATCACACTTACCTTCATAATAATCATCTAAAAACAAAGTAAGCATGATATTACCATTCCCTTCAGTATTCTTGATGTATGAATCCTCCAGCCATTGTGCAATCTTGTCGTGATAAGGGTCATAATGGCATGGGCGAGTGTAAGTAGGTTTGAAGAACTTGTCAGGATTACAAGAAAATGGAATAACCATCAGCCAAGGCTGAAATGCCCCATCCTCCTGACAATTCTCTAAGTGTTCATTAATTTCTTCACATGGAGGATCTAAAAGAAATATGTCATGCCTAATTCCAAGATACTTAAGTAAAAAGAAAGCAAGCACAACTTTATCTTTATTATGAAATTTTTTTACATATGAATATTCAAGCCATCCTAAGATCCTGTCACAAAAATGAGGATGCAAACCATGACTTTGATGAAACGAATATATCAATGGTAAACTCATCATAGGAGGATTCGTGCAATCAATTAGATCATTGGTTTGAATGTTTCCTTCGATGAGATTGATCATTTCAAAATGTGAAGCATAAACATCAAGATTCGAGCTAATCAAAGAACGAATATGCAACTTAGAATGTTTGATCTCCATAAGATATAATGCATTGTCTTTTTCAACAATAAACTGTGTAAAATCATCTCGCAACATGTCCTTTTCCCATGTGAGTGATGAAAGTGAACAAGCATCAAATCTGGGTTTATCAATGTTAGGTTTGGAATTTATTTCACCAAAATTTAGCATATCGAAAGGATATGATTGTGGTGGAAGAGAGTAGGATGTTGTAGGTAAGATGTCAAGTCCAACAGATTCTAGGAATAGATCAAGATATAAAGAATAAAAGGAATCAGACATAAGCACATGAAAAGAATATCTTGAATTAACAATGGTATTCTCAAGAGATTTCTCTTCACCTTCCTTACTCTGTTTTGGTGATGAATTCCTCAACATAATATGATCATCTGGATTTGCATTTTGTGTGATAGATAATTCAAAATTTATGTGACAAACATCTAGTCTTTCCTGTGAACAAAGTGCATTTTGAGGATGAAGGTTTAAGGTTTCTTCTTCTAGTTGCATATCTTCTTCTCTAACTCGTTTCATAGGAGTACTAGAACATTCAAGATGATTTTCATCGCTTAAGTGTTCTTCAATGACTGATTTTAAATGTTGATTAGAGCATGAGTTACAAGAATGAGGATATTCACCTTAAGCCAGAAATGAATCTTCTTCCATACTGTTTGAAGACTGAAAATACAATGATTCAAAGGAAAAACCAATTTGGTTGTCAATAAGAACCTGGTCAATAGATTCTACCTCCCTAGCTTGTTCAACATTGTCGGAAGGATTCTTCTCTTCTTGCGAACAGAATTGTTCTTGTAGTTGAGTGATAGGATTTGCAATTGGTTCTTCGCTTGAATATGACTGGATGGAAGGTATGCAAGCATCACAAAAGAGACTTAATGCAAATGACATGTCATTGAGGTTAAATTTACAGAGAATATGATAGACTCTTGTCAAAAAGTCTTCTGAAGATGAATCACTATTGATTAGCGAAGTATGAAATTCTTCACATAATTGATCAAAATCATAAATTTCAAAAGAATATAGAAACTCATCTACAAATTGAAACCAATAAAAAATGTGACATGTTGGAAAGGATTAAAACCAATGTTTGATCCGACCTCTAAAAGTAAAAGCAAAAAGTCTGCATAAAAATCTTAAATCTGAGATGTCATGTTTGATGCATTTGCAACAAAACTTGTTAAGGTGGTCTTTAGCAGATATATTGCCTCCACCATCAAAGGTGAGTTTGGACAAGCAAAAGACTGTCTCATTGGGAACATTGGGTAATGAGAAGTTGAAATCATGTTCCAACACAGTAATTTGGGGAGCCATGGGGGAATTGAATACATTTAAAATAAAGGCTCCTACAAGGCCAACTTGTCAGTCGGCCCTCCTTCTAGTGCCATTTTGTTGACGGGCGAAAACGACCGCTCGTCAACTGGAGGGGTGGATCTAGTCCAGGGTTGTCTAAATAACCCAAGCCATTTGGATTAATCCACTCCGACGGGTTTAGTGGCTCCGTTAGCCGATCTAAGTCCTAGGAAAGTGAAAGAAAAACTAAACTAAAGAAACTAATCTAAGTGAAAAACAACTACTGCAAACTATATACAAATCAAAAACTATATATACAGTTTACTTACTAATATTATACAACAATAGTTCTAATTATTAAATGTTCAGTTATCAATACAATTATATTTCTATGATATGTACAGTATTCACAGATTGCAAATTTTTAATCGAAAACCTACGAAAATCATGTATGAATTGACAGCGAAGCTATCGTTCAATATTTTTTTATTTTTTATAACTTTTACAAACAGGAAGTAAATTGACAGCTATCTAACTAAGTAATAAGAATAATAATTTGTGCTGAGAAATGAAATGATAGCTATCTAACTATGTAATAAAAACAACAATCTGTATTATATATCTATCTAAACTACAGTGAATCCTTATATTAATTAAACTATTAAAATAACATAGCAGACTAACTTGAAATTATCGCCTCCTACTTGTCCTGTGCATAAGCATCTGTGTTCATTGTTTGATGAAGTAAACCCACATTAGATCCTCCAATACTTTGCGTAAACACGAAGCAACAACGCTTCAGAATTGCTAACGACAAAAGAAATAAAGGATATGGCAACAACAATTTTATAATTTACAAACAATCACATCAAGATAAATCTCTCTACAAAGATTTGTACATAGTTGTTCATTTAACAAAGAAGATAAACCTTCTTTTCATTAAATTAAAACAGAGTAATTGTTGTAAGTAAAATGAGATACATCAAATATGGACAGAATTCAAATCATATCGCATCAACCTATAACAAATCTTGATATCTAAAGTAGTCAATAATTTGATTACAAATTAAAATGCACAAAAAAAACTTGAACAAAAGTAAGATAGATTGAAGCTAAAGCCGTACAAAAAATTCACATTCATTCGAGTCTGTACAATAATAAGTCCATAGTCTCTTTTCTCTCAATAGTGATGGGTTGTTTACAAAAAATAATAAGTATATAAAGGCCACAGGATAAAACAATCCTTGTGGAAAATATCAAAACTGTTTGCAAAAAATATGGGAACAATCTCCCAGATTCCTATTTCTGCCTAAGACTAACAACTTAAACCTAAACTATGTAACAAAAAGCATGTTCTAAACTACCATAGCAGATCCAATTCCCATTGAAATTCGTGTGTACCTGTAGATGGGCAAGAGTAAACAATTTTAGATAGTGTTTTAATTGTAAAATCAACAAAAATCCAAATTTTATGAGTAGCTACAGAATCTCACGATTTTGTAGCTGGTCATATTTACAAACAAAATCGTTTTAAATTAATCCAATGATAACAGAAATGTATGTGATCTATCAAACAAAACCTTAATTACTAATTCAAAGCAAAGCAAATCATTCACGCTAAAACAAACGAAATCTTTTATGCCAATTCAGAACAAACGAAATCGTATTGAATTAATTCAATCAAAACAGAGATATATTCGATTTATCAAACAAATCTTTTATACTAATTCAGAGCAAACACAATCATTTATGCTAATTCAAAGCAAACACAATTGGCTATGCTAATTCAAAACAAACCAAATCATTCAAAAATCAATGTTGAAATAACATACCTTGGCTGTAGCGATACGATTCGGTCAGGATAATTTTGAGTTAGCAATGGCAGTGGCTACCTCAACATTTTTGAACATGATAGAACCCATGGTATTTTTCCTCTTATCGTTGGCTTGCAGTCTATCATTTTCCTTAGACAACATAGTCACCCAGTCCTCCAAGGACTTAATTTTGGATTGCAATAGAGGGACATATGTATAGTATCTTTGGAGCCATGAGTTGCATTCATCGCACTGTGGTCGATCAGGCTGTGGCATTACAGGTGAGGCTTCTTTCAAATTACCAGGGGTTCCACTGTCAAACTTGATCCTGGGGAAGTTAGGGTCATCTTTAAGGCATTGTGGGAGGTTGGATACGCAATCATAGGGTTCAACAGAATAGAGGCCGTGTGAGTATGGGTACTCCACGGTCAGAAATCGCTCAATCTCAGAATCCAAATCTTCACTCAAAACAATAGGCTTCTGGTCTGTGTTTTGTTTGGGCTTATTACGAGCACACCTGGATACCCAGCGTGCGGCCTTCTTACCCTTGTTGTTGACATCTATATTACCCTTGCCCTTTTTTCTTCCAGGCCTCTTAACAGTCTTAGCATTGTCTTTCGAACATGGGTCAGGCAGGGTGTCGGGTAGGTCAGCGTTGGGGCAGGTCGAGGGTTCGACAGCGGGTAGGAGGGTTGGAGGTGGCACGACAGGCCCGACAAGGGTTTCGGTGACCACAGTCTTGTCCACTTGACTACAGTCAGAAGTGGAAAAGCCATTCCTCAATAAGAAAAATTCCCAACAGTCACCACTCAACCTCAAATGATGAACAATAACGATTTTAATCAGACAGTGATGGAAGAGGCTGGAGTCAGCCTTCTCCCTCTTAAATCATTTAGCCATTTTATACAGATTGCGTAAGAGGTAGTGAGGCATATTCAAAGGGAAATCTATGAAATTCATAAGCAGCCGGAGATGGTAAAGAAACATTAAACCATATCTATCTTCGCAAGTAACGAATTTCTTAATAATGGCCAATAAATCATGCCATCGATACTTAAGGGCTGTGACTGGCATACCCTTATCACAACTGATAAATTTCCTTGAGGTGAAAAGGAGCAGCCATGGAACTTCATCCACCTTTGAATTCTTAAACCATTTCTTCCCCTTAGCTGGAAAACCCCTGGCTGAACTGAGGAATTCCTCATTCAATTTGAGCTGGATGTCTCCAACTTTGGCCCTACATCCATCGAATGTGAGGGCAAACTGTTGAGCGACCGTGAGGTTGAAACCCTCGAATTTTTGGATGAAAAATAACCAGCCATTACTCTCCAGGTATTCATGAGCGTTATCAAATAACAACAGCGTTTGGACACCATTGGGTTCTATGCGCACTACAGGGGCCATAGGAGAGAGCACACAGTCAGCAGGGTAAATGGTGAGGAGGTTAGATAGGGTAGACACAGGACCAATTCCCACAGTTTTCTAAAAACAAGCAGAGGTAGCCCGAGATGCAAGGTAGACGTTTAATGCCTATGTGTGCGAGGGTGGTGGAATGAATTAGAACCATGCAAAACATTCATTTTGACATGTACAATCAACAACGCCTTGGTAATTCAAATCATTCACATCACAATCCAAATATCAAATGGATTAATCACATTCTCATCGAAATCCATAACATACATAACCAAAAGATTATGACCAAATATCCAATTACTATTTTAAAACCATAGTGTTCATAACCAACAATTGGTCCGTATGTTAAATCAACAATAGTATGTGTATGATTTAAAACAAAACAACATGTCGAATATCGCACCAAAGATTTAATCATAAAATTAATGCGTTGTATGAAACCATTGCACCAAGGATTTAATCAAAGACACCAAAAATCATTGCATCACAAACTTATAAATTGAAACCATATTAACAAAAATGCAAAGTGAATAAAGGTTTGGTGTCTGGCCAACTGTATGACCATTATTGAGTTAGAGGTGAAATGACCACATGAACAAGAGCATTCGCAACAATCCAAAGATGATTTTAATGTCATCGACATGACTTCCAATTCAAGGTTTTCACGCTTGCAATCGTGAAAATGAAAATGAAAGGCAGGTGTGTGAATGTGCAAGATAATAGTATCGTTTTGTTTTAAATAATTACGACGAGTATTGAGGGTTCAAAACCCTTGTGTAGGCAGCTTGTAAGGAAAAGATAAAAATGAAAAATTGCTGCCAACAAGCTGCAAATGAGTTCTTAGAGCATCACAGGGATGAATCTATCCCCCATGGAGCCTAATGTTAGCAACAATTTTTGTCTCAAGCACAAAAGTACCCAGGTCTATAGGTTGCATGAGAAGAGCCCAAGCGCAGAATGAAAGAATCTATTTTCAGATTACAAGTCAAGCGAGTGGGAAAAGTTTTGTTGTCAAGCGGCCAAGACCCATCTATAAAGCTAATCGATGGTCACCGGGATCTCGGGGCTACCAAGTCACCCAAGATATAGCATCAGAGATAGAACCTATATTTCAAGACAAAATCTGGGTCGTCCGATCCAGTGACGCTTGGCGCAAGATCTAGTCACATCGGCATATCGACATTCGGGAGTTCAAAGGGTAAAGATTTCTCGTCGTCTCACATCTCAGAACCCTGAATCCCGAAGCACCGAAAGCACCCAGAGTCGAGCCCATGGTTTTGGTGCCTGGTCACAAAGGAGTAGGCCTAGAGGAGGGGCCCTAAGGTTTATCATTTGGCAAGATGGGTCCCGAAGAGCCAAGAGCGATCTTAGCCATTCATCCCGGAGGGACACGTGGTGTGTGATTAGGCTCTTTGAATTTTCGCCCATCTCTACTCCGAAGTGCAAGGAGAAGCTCTTTCATATCCCTAAGACGCGAAGCATCGAAGACGTCCTAGACCCGGGCCCATAGTATTACCGAATTAGTTCAGGACCATTAGATCAGAGAGGGGCGCGTGGAACCCATTAGGCCCTCTCAACATTTTTCCCATCGCAATTTTGAAGAGAAAGGATCCACTCCTTCCTATCCACGAACCCCAAAATGCCAAAAGCACCTTTGAAGATAGGCACAAGGTCACAGCCCGTAGTCACTTGGAGGTGATATAAAGAGCTATGCAAAGGGCCGAAGCACCGAGTATAGTTGCAAAAGGGATCACCGTGTTCTCCAGGTGCCAGTTCAATTTGATGTGAACCCTGATACTTACTCGGAGTAAATGAAGAAGAGAGAGGGTGGTTGAAACCTCACCTCACTCATTAATTGCAAGGTATGGATGCCCCAGTGGGATGTCTGCCCGAGATGGTCCTCTGTACTGGTTCTTTCCACAGAAGCCATGTTGAGTCCTCGACTCATCAGGGAAGCCTGCACATGCTAATTCAACATTTAAGGGCTCAGCTACCACCTGGCGTGAGCCATGCAAAATTAAGGTGGCGTATGACAGAGGAGTGCAGGCCAGATTTGATTGAAGAGATGCCTCATCCCGAAAATCTAGGAGGCCTCTGTTGGGTGAATGTTTAGGAGTATATATACTTAGTTTTGATATTTTTCGAAGGATCGATGGTAGAGCAAAGCTCCCGATTGTAAAGTTTTAGCAGACACTCTAGTTCTCTGGTTATGCATCTGTATGTAATATTTCTTGTTTAATGACAAACAATTTTCCTACCCCCATCTAATTTTCATCTCATACCGAGGGAGTTCATGATTGACTGATTCACATGAATTATTGCAATTATGTTACGATAAAGGATTTATTGTTGCATTGTTGTATTCTCTGGTTTTATGCATTTGAATGTAAGAAGATCTTGTGTTTAGATGTTTTCTCCTACAGTCTATTAGAAACCCAATGTTTATGACAGACCTTTGCATTTCTCTTATACAAGTATTCCCCCTATTCACCCTTACTACAACTCACTGTCTGAAGTTTATCTAAGACCTCACTTGCCCATGCATGCCTGGCCTAGTTTCAGAGTTAGAACAACATTGTTTTGAGTTATCTTCCATTCGATCACCCCCTTTTTATAAACAAATAATGACATAAAATGATGGGCATCGGGATCTGCTCCCGCTGCAATCCAAGAATGACTTATGACGCTAACACAGAGTACTTAGGGACAACACACATTATTATCTTTTTTCACACCACAGATCAAAACCTAATAACAGATCGATGTAGTAACAATGAAAAAATATACATTGCACTTAGAATCATAAGTTAGATCTAATACATTCAACATAAATAAAGCACTAATCATTCATAGATCTATCTATCATTCATAACATTCAATGCACTAAGAAAATTCACAGCATAAACATTACAACAGAAAGAAAACCATCAACACATGATATATGTGGTTCACCCCAGTGTGGGGCTATGTCCACCAACTACTTATTCTTCTTTTATTCTTCTTCAATCTCTTACATTCCTCTGCTTCTATGCACTAAGCCAGAGAACCAAGATTCTCACTTGACAGATGATCTGCGCATTGCGCACTAGATCCACCTTCCCAAAATCAGGTCAAGGCACAGAGCCAACTCCTATATTAAGCAAAAAACCTTACATACATGGTTGGTTTCACATAGCAACTCAGAACTACTTACCTATTGCACTTAGCTAGATACTAATTTTCTTTCACTAAGCACACTTTTATCTAATTCTACATTACATTCCTTCCTATATATACTTTTACATCCCTTACAAAAAGACCTAATCATGGGTAATCCCATGGGCCAAAATCCCAAAACCCTAATACAAAAACCCTAATGAACCCCTAGCTGGGTTCAAAAAACAAGTGATATCCCAAGATCTCAGCTCCACCTAGGCACTCCATCTTCGACCAACCTTTCTATGTCCATAAAGAGGTCAAACCCGACCAATTTTTCCTCAAAACTTGGTAGAGGGCCAACATATATCAAATTTGAAATCGACAAGTTATGCAATGTTGGGTTCACACACCTCATTGCGTATACCTGATGGGTTTCCAACCCCATCCCCATTAATAAAAAACATGGCACTATTCAAGTCTGCACCGACTTTCTCAATCTCAACCATGCTTTTCCCAAGGACAACTTTCCAACCCCTTTCATCGAAAAAATTATCGATGACTGTGAAGGCCACAAGGAATTATCCTTCATGGATGGGTTCTCCAACTACAATCAAATCCAAATCCATCCAACAGATCAATGTAAAACTATTTTTACTTCCACATGGGGTACCTTTTCTTATCGTGTCATGCCTTTTGGACTAAAAACTGCAAGTGCTACATTTCAATGGGCCATGACTTATGTTTTCCATGATCTTTCTCATAACCTTCTTATTTGGATGACCTCACTGCTCGATCCAAGAAATGAACTCAGGATTTAGATGAATTACGCATCATTTTTCAACAATGTCGCCAATACAATATCCACTTGAACCCACTCAAGTGTGTATTTTGCATCACCGCCAAACACCTTCTAGGGTTCATTGTCTCCCAACACAAAATCATGGTGGACCCCATCAAGTTTCAAGATATCACAAAAATTCCACCACCTCGAAATTTATGACAACTACAGAGCCTACAAGGCAAAGATAAATTTTTACGTCGCTTTGTCCAAGATTATGCCACTCGCACACATGATTTCCTCTTCTTACTATGTCATGATATCCCATTTTGATGGGATGAACATGATCAAAACACTTTTTATGATTTAAAAGAAGCCCTATCCAATTCCCCTTTGATTAGTCTCCCAGACTATGATCGCGATTGCATCCTCTACTTTTCATCCTTAGTTGTCTCAGTAGCAAGAGTCCTCGACTAACTAGGGGATGATGTGCGAGAACATGTAATTTACTACATCAGTAAAAATATTTCAATACCACCCCTAAAACACAATCATGATGAGAAACTAGCCCTCACAATTGTCCTCGTAGTTCAGAAACTGCGTCACTATATCTTGCTTCGCACTATGAAAGTCATAGCAGAGTCTAACCCCATGCAGTACTTGCTTAGTCGACGGTAGATTAATGGAAAATTTGCCTAATGGATCATCATCCTTCAGGAATATGACCTAGAGTTCTCAACTCCCAAAATCAAGAAATCACTCGTTCTTGCCGAACTCATTACGATGTTTCCCTCAGATGTTAAATCTTCACTCATCAATAAAGATTTTCCCGATGAACACCTTCTTCATCCCCTCTGACGACCCCTGGTATGGAGACCTTCTCATCTACTTTCAGACATAGAACTTTGGGTCTCATATCTCTCAAGAGGATCATCAACGTGTTCGCCATCGGGCCTATCGATACCTCCTCATCGATGATGTCTTTTATTGACATGGGGTTGAAACCATCC